>CAHIKZ030000952.1:575000-655000 GCA_903632075.3 Acanthosepion pharaonis
TTATGAGCAGTGGCGGGAGCTTTTCTGCCCTTGACTAGTACGTCATTGCCATAAAAAAAAAAATCAGATGAGTGATTAATGTAAACAATATGTGGTGCCAGTATTTGAGGGATGCATGGTGAATGTGTTGTATATGAGAATGGTTTCTTTTTTCTTAGAAATTTCTTTCCAGTATTAGGATGCGTCTTCCAAGCCGCAGCATCTTGTAAGCTGAAAAATACAGTAACTACTTAGCTACTCTTTTGAATTACACTGGAACAAGATAAATGACTATTTTTTCATTAGTACAGTTGGAGTTTTTTTTTTTTTTGCATCACTCCCTTTTGTTTGTATCAACATTTATTTATAAGCAATAGATTTTCAAATCCCATATCTTATTATTAGATGTAGTAGGTACATATGTTTCCATAGATGTTATTATATTTTATAGTGAAATTAATGTCTACAAGCATTTTCCAAAACCATTTTGCACAGTTTACGAAAATGCTCAAACAAAAATATTTAAGAAAATGTAACTTTTATACTTGTTTTAATTTGTAAAACTGCTTAAATAACTTAATTCATTGGCAATCATTTTAGTAAAAGATTTCTTCATTGGAAAATGATATTGTATATCTCATTTTTAATGATTGCATTAATTTTTTCAAAGTTTATTTTTAGCTTTAAACGACGGTTCTGGCTGAATTATATCAATACGTTTGGCATCAGAGGTGGCTGTAATTTTGTCAGCCCTGTAAGAGTATTACAAAAAAAATTGGATGATATTCATATGGGCACTTGCAAGATAAGTTTAATCTGATACTATTATGCACCCTTGTCTATTTTGAAAATTGCACAGTGTGATGCAGGCTATTAATAGGTAAGGAATCAAAATATGTATTTAAAATAGATACAATACTCTTTTTTTTATATATATATATATATATATATATATATATATATATATATATATATACACACAACAAAAGGAATATATAAATAATATATATGAAAAATTTACACTCTTCAGCAGGAATTGAACCCACATCTCCCAGACCAGAGAGAACTACCATTTAGCCTAGCATGCCTTATTAATTTGGCCATGAAGACCAGTTGGTCAGGCAAGGCCAAATTTCTCTGAAAGTTTTTCATATCTACAGAGTTTCCTATCCAAATGTAAACAAATATAATTTTAGAATGGATATTTTATTAATCCACTGACAAAATAGTGAATCTGAGACAATTTGGAAAACTTCTGTTTTGCTGCTGATTCATCAATGAAGTTTTACAAAATTGTCTCACATTAAATTCCTGCTGCTATTTCTCTCCAATTCAGCTGCCATAATAAAAGATATTTAAACATATCTCCTTCACTTTATATTTAACAAAGAAAAACTGATGCTTTGAATTTTTTGACATATATAGACGTAATATTTAGATATTTTGATATTAATGTACATGAAAGTCAGAAATAAATAAGCATAGATAAACTAACACATATCACAGCCAATATTCACAAATGAATTTATATAGTTGCATCATTGTATTAGATTCAGCAATATCTGAACATTTAATTAAAAATCAACAGTGTGATCAGATGAAGTCTTATAACTTGAGCATGGTCTCAGTCCTGAGTAAGGTTAATACTGAACATCACTAGAAGGTTTTAGAATATGTAGATATTAAATCCTACTGGCCATCTCTCAGAAGGAGTGGTTCGTGGGCTTTCATGTAATTAACCTTTAATGTTATATATATATATATATATATATATATATATAAAACATTAGTCTAAGGTGGTATATTTTTAAGCTAATTTTGTCCTCAATTTTGATGAGAAAGGAACAATAAACCAGTTTAGCTGTTTTTTATTGATTTATTTTGTTATTACCAATTTATGGTGATATATATTTTCTTGAAACCTCTCTTTTTTTTCCATTTGATTGTTCTTTTAATATATCTGCTTTATTGCTCTAATAAGTCATTTTATTATTATTTTTTTTTATAATGATGTTCATCCTGTACAAGGCCCAAGTGCCACTTGAGGCAGAGGGTTACAGAGTAAGAGGCAGTGTTTACGAGAATATGTGGTGTAAATAACGGTTGAACCTGGATTTTTAACAGGTTAAGATTCTAGTGATTGAGAAAGCATGCTCTTGGTAGTCTGTTTTTCAACTTTCCCTCACTGTACTTGTTGACTATTGGATTTGTCCCAGTATTTAACCTTGGATGGAGATTACCACCCAATTTGGGCTGTGTTCCCAAGCAACACAGCTCTAAGATCAAACGCTGTCACTCGCCATCCACACCATAACGGCCAGGCACCTGTCATGCTTGACCCTGATCAAGGTAACTCTGAAATATACAAGATTAAAATTAATGCCTGTCTTTGACCCATGTGCCACACATCCCAAATCAGATATAGATAGTGCGGACATAGGAATCACTAGATGTTGAAGATCAGTTCTCTCCCTCAGCATGATCTTCAAACCAAATTAATTAATACACATATTCCTGTTAAGCTTTTTATTTTTAATAATTTTTATGATGAAATAAAAACCAAAAAAAAAAGATAAAAAAATTAAGAGTGAAATTGACTTTAGTCTTAAATGATGTGAAAGCTAGATTGGTAAGAGCATACTATCAATAGCACTGTCCGCTCTCTTCCTGCTTGTACCAAATGGGATAGTATAAACTCTTTGGAAACAATGGATCCAGACTTGCACACCTGGTCAAACAATCTTGAAACCTAAAGCACTCAAAGACAGCAAGAATTTGATCTAATATCAAAATGGATACTGGTTTGGGTGGGATGGAAATTTCTTGTAGAGTTTGGGAAATCCTGAAGAATACTGAACAGATTTGATCACTTAAACATTTCCAGGTCAAGATTGTTTATATTATTTCTTGCTTTCACACTGAACCTCTTGAAAATTTATCTCTCTAGAGAAGCACTTGATATGTTCTTTGCCTTGTGTGAGTATTTTGAGATAAATTTCTCACTTTCTGATACAAAAAAAGGCTATGAATATGAAATGGCAGTTGATAA
This sequence comes from Acanthosepion pharaonis, assembly GCA_903632075.3. Classification (NCBI taxonomy): domain Eukaryota; kingdom Metazoa; phylum Mollusca; class Cephalopoda; order Sepiida; family Sepiidae; genus Acanthosepion; species Acanthosepion pharaonis. Next base: position 578,029 of record CAHIKZ030000952.1, read on the forward strand.
AATTACACTGAATTACATTACACAAGTGAATGTTTTAACAATGAAATTAGTATTAACCAACTAATATTGATAAAACTTTTAGAATATATTTGTTTACAATATTGCATATAAATTTTGGTTCATAATATTTATGTTTATTAAAAATATTGATGATAATCTGTTAGGGAAGTAACAGATTTTATTATACAGGGTGTCTTAAAAGTTATTATCCAATTTTGAGAAGTAACTGGAATTATGAAAAACCAGTTTAAATGTGAAAAGTACATTTACTTCAAAGTATATGCTGCAAAGAATTGGTGCACTATATAGTGACTATCAGTGTCTCAACAAATCTCAGTCATAAAATGCTTCCTGGGATGCACTTTCCAGCATTTGAGGTGTTATTCTTTGAACTGCATCAGTAATAAGATTTTTAAGCTCAACTACGTCTTGTATTATCCTACCTGTGTACACCAAAATCATATAAAAATTGACATATACCAATTAACATTTTGTCGAGACAAAAATATGTACTAATGATGCAAATCCTTATGACAGTATAATGCTTTTTTCTAAAAACATAACTATTTCAGTGAAATACAAACTTTTGAGAAACCCTGAACAAAGTGTAATATAAATATTTATTTACAAATAAATCCAAAAGATGTAAATCCTGCATAAACATTCCTGATTAACAGAATATCACATCTACTTAAATAAATCATGATTTTACATGTTAATATGATCTCCTTGTCATTTTATAAACCTCATTGATTTAATGATTAATTTTTCTGTTTTATTTTTAATTCATTTCACCCCAAGCAAAGCAATAAAGCTACAAGGATACAAGAGGTTATAGAGTATTAGAGAATATGAGGAAAACTACTATTAAAGAGAGATAACAATAAATAAATAATGATTGACATTATGTTTAAATTTTTGAAGATCAAAGTTGACTCGGAAGCAAAAACCCAGAAGACAATCCCACAAAGTGAGAAGTCTAAGCCATTTCAACTATAAATTGATGAGACCTTGTTACCAATCTTATTCTATGCTTAAATTCATAATGTCTAGGTACAATTGTTCATCAGACTTATTTGTAGCATCTTTTATTTCTTCAGTGATAGTCATTGCTTGAAGATTGTCTTCCATTCTCACATCTCTTATAATGGTGGGGCATAAATTTTCTATGAATTAATACCTGGTGAGGCTAGGGGTGATTGCATTAATTTGGTGTCTTTGAAACCTTTTTGAGAAAGATAGGTAATAGTGTTAACTATGCCGTCTCTTGTGGTCCTACCAAGAATTGAACTCACCTTCCTTGTCTAACAAATTTCTGAAGATATTAGATTCCCACTCTTCTGCTTAATGGATGTGTTCTAAGCAGTGGCAGTAGCAGGCTTTTCTCCCTTCCTGCCAAAGTGGATTTAACCTTTAGACATTATTTAGTTTTACTGAAATTTCTCCTCAGTAGGAATTTTTCTATTGTCTGAAGTGTTGTCACTCTGTTTATTGACCAAGATCCTGTTTTATTAGTCAGATTGGAAGAATGGAAAAGAACTTTGTCTTGCATGAATAGATGCATTAGTTTCAAACTTGTGACTTGTACCACTCCAAAAGATACATTTCATCTAAAAACTTAGAGTAACTTTCTTTCTGGATTTTTTTTTTAACCTACAACTGATTTAATTGTTGGAGGGACCTGAAGGCAGAAGAAATAATCTGATTCTTCTTCCTCATGATCTTTTCCACTGACTTTCAGATAACTTGGCGGCGCTCATCTCCTCCCAAAGTTCTTGACTAACAGCCAAAGACCATGGAATATGGTGTGGATGCCCTTGGTCTATACACTAAGCCTTTAGGCTTTGAATTCAGAGATTTTCCTTCTTCTACATCAGTTGCCACCCAAGACTAGAACCTAGTCTGTCCTGCTATTTACCCATAGCTGGGGAGAGAAGAGATGGATTCATATATTTTCCAAGGGTATTAGTGCATAAATGAATGTAATGAACTCAAATGGAATTTGAACTCAGCCCACCAATTCCTCAATCCGCTATCCATTACTTTCCCATGCCTCCTGCAATTATCTTGGTACTATTATCAACTTTGAAGGTACCTACAATTTTATTGTCTACAATTGAGTGCATTTGCAATCTTACTGTTTCAAAAAATAGGCTTTTATAGACTTAGTAAAAATTTCTGAAAACATGTACTTGTGTATAATGTGACCGCCCACCGTTTGTGCCTTTTAATTTTTGTTCAAAATTTTTCCGCATAATTTTTTTTCTTTCCTTTATTTAAAGATCTGTGGCATAATCATCATACAAGATTCTGAAATAGTTTCCTGAAAAAATAAACATCATCCACAATAATTAAATTGTAAAAAAAATAAATTAATCTCTATTATGAGCAAAATTTATCTATTTTTATTTTTTTTTATCATTTCACCCCATGCAAGACAGTAAAGCCACTAAGACACAAAAGGTTATTTAGTGTAGGAGAGCAAGAACTGTAGAAGAGTAATCAAGGCAGTAGATAACAATTGACATTTCATCAAAGTTTTGAAGATCAAAGTTAACTGGAAAACATGAAACTGGATGAGAGTTCTACAAATGAAAAAAACTGTTAGCATTGAACGTAGGTTTACATCAAGCCAATCCAACTGTGAATTGATGAAACCTTGCAGTCAATCAATTACTGTGCTTAAATTCATAAAGTCAAAGAAGTTTATCCCAACAATTACTATAAAAATATTTTTAGAAAAGGCACAGGGAAGCTACATTATGGCAATGGAGAAGTCACTGAAAGTGGAATACCAGGTTAGGACAAATAACATTGTAGATTCTTCTTTGGAATTTATCAAGAATCTCCAAGTATACAGCAGACCAGATGTGGCAGCAATATTTGAAGTGTTGATGAATGGTAGACTTATCAATATTCAAGATAGATTATGGTGAAAAAAAAGTCTCTTGCAAGGCACAATGAACTGACTTGCTCAGCAGCAGACCTAGCAATGTATTCAATATAGTCTTTCCACTTCATATCAACTGAGACTTGTAATGCATGGATGTGTGTGTGTGTGTGTGTGTGTGTGTGTGTGTGTATATATATATATATATATATATATATATATATATATATATATATATATCCATCCTTGAACATAACTACTTATGTTTTATTAACTAGTCATTGATTGCATCTTTAGGGTTAAAACTTATCAGTATAAAGGTCGCTGCCTATTTTTGAGCAATTGAGCTATTTTATTTATTTTTGTGGGCAGATACATTGTCCACTATTTTTAATCAGATAAAATACACTGGCCAATAGTTGTTAGTTCTGACCATCTGTTTTCTAGCAAAAACCGAAAGACCACCCATCCATCAACTTTAGATTAGGAATATTTTTTACCCCCCCCCCTCCAACTGACTTTTTTAATACGATTTTTAAAGTGGGGGGTTTAGTGAAATGGTGTTAATCTGTCCAAGATTTCCGTTTTGTTATTATCCACCAGAAGTCAAGAGTTATCTTTCTTTATCTTTTACGTTCCTTTTTTTTTTTTTCTGCTTGCTGGTTGTTATCAATGCAAGTCCTATGAACATGCGCACATTGGAACTGTCAGTTTTCTGCGTAATCATCAAAACTCAGCAATGTTCTGTTTGGTCAGAATGTAAAAGGTGATGATTAGAAGATACCAATACAAAGAACAATTTTGATTTTAGAATATTTTACAGACCCTATTCATAAAATGCATTCAGTCTCTCATATTTAGAAAACCCACTCAGTATCTGAATAATGATAAACATACTCTTTCTTTTATATGTCATGTTCCTTTCGGATGTAGGTGATCATCTCTCTCACTCTCTCCAAAACTTCCTCGCCCTTTATAACTCTAAGCAAAGTTTGTCTCTGTACTATATCCCTCCTAGACTCTGTTCTGCTATCCATTTATACAAAGTGGTTAGCTAAGTTGCTCAATGTTTCCTTCTGCTGCTTTCAATATGTCATTTGGGTACCAAATTCTCCAAGCATGGTCTGCTTACTACAAAGTATAATACCTTCAGAAGGAAATAAAAAAAAAGTTTTCTCCTTTCTCTTTTGATACATTAAGCATGTGCTTAGTGATTCTACAGAAGGATGCTGAGAATACCATGTAATGAACATGTGAGCAACAAAAGATTTTTAGACAAAATGGAAACTAAAAAAACATCAGGAAGAGAGAGTTGAAATTTATAGGGCACATAATGAGGAAAGAGGGCTTGGAAAATCTGACACTCAAATGACATATTGGATGCAAGAGTGACAAAGAAAAACAGTGCATAACCTACCTAGTGAGCGGTGGTAAATGGATGGCAGAACAGAGTTTAGGATAGCAAAAAGACAAAATTTACTAAGAGCTACAAAGGACAGGAAATTGTGGAGAGACATCATTGCAAACATTATCAAGGGACATGGCATATAGAAGTAATACTATTGCACTAAAGGATTATTCTGAACTTGAATCCTGGCTGTAAAAAAAAAAATGGCATTGATTGCAAAAATTATTTCTCTTTTCCATATTATTTTTTGATTATTATATCAATATCAGAGCATGGAAATATTTTAAATTTGAGCAAAGTTTATCCCCTTACTATCTGTCCTAGGCTCTGCCCAGCCATCCATTTAAACAAGCACATTAGGTAGGCTACTCACAGCTTCTCTCTGCCTTCAATATCTCCTCTGTGTGTCAAATTCTTCAGACTCTTTCCTTATTATATGTCCTAGAAATCTAAATTGCCTCTTTTTGATTTTAGATATCAGTGTATTTTTTGTTTTCATTTTCCTTAAAACTTCCTTGTTGCTCACATACTCTGTCCATGGTATTCTCAGCATTGTTCTGTGATGTAATGAAATAAACTGTCACCCCCATGAGTGACTACACTATAGGTAGTAACTACCCAGAACTATCTGTAAGTCAACGGACTACAGAGTCTAGCTGGGATCTGTTGAGTATGACTCAGACTTACACAAGAACTACCAACCTTCCAATGGTAGCACTCACTAATGGATTGACCTTGTGCATCACTGTTACCTTTATTCTTATTGTATTGTTTTTTTTTACAATAAATCTTTACTTATTTTATCCACCTTGTTTTTCAAGTATATATTCCTATTAGCATGGAATATAACATTTTGTTAAACAACATCTCAAGTATGTTGCCTCAAGTCTCTTCTTCATCTATGAGTGATACCAAAATATATTATTCTTATTTTTAATCTTTGCTCAAGAATAATTGTGATAATTATTTTTCCCTCCAAATTGTAAAACATGAACCTCAATCATTATGATCTCTGGTCTCACACTTCGACTCTATCAGGGAATCACTTTAGGTTTTAGTTCTTTCAGAGCGTGTAGTGCAAAAATCCAGGATTTAATTTCACACTTCTGTTTTCATTTATCCTAACACCAGTTATTTAAAGAGATTTTTCATAATTTTCCTCTTTATCTTTAATTGAAACTAAACAACAAAAAAAGCACTAATGCTGTAAAAAGTATAGATCTTTATCCTCCCTCTGCCAAATAAGACATTAAAATCTACATGAAGAAAAGTTTCTTTACTTTTTTCGTTTACCATCTGATGTTTGTACAACTTGTTTGACTGTTGTTTGTACTGAATTAGTTGCACATATGTAAATATATTCTCCCTGATAAGATGAAAGCCTTTTTACCACATTACTAAATTGATATAAAATTCTACTATTTTTATATTTCCTACCCCACAAAAATTTTCTATAAATTAGGGATCATGTCTATCTTTTTTAGCAAATGAAGCACTTGCTTCAATCACTGGCTTATCAATTATATCTGCTTTATTTGTCAAAGCAATATTATAATGACTAAATTTAAAATGTGACATATGCAACAGAACAGCAATTATACAATTTTAAGTTACTATTTTCCCCTTGTTTAAATAATTTGGTACAGTTTTAAGACCATCTAATTAAACACAGATGGTGGAGTAATGGATAGTGGCTTGGATTGAGGAATCAGAGAGCAGAGTACGAATTCTAGTTGAATCCATTACATTCACTTATGTACTAATACCCTTGGGAAAGGTAAGAATCTTTTTCTCCCCCAGCTGTGGGTAAATAGCAGGACAGGCCACGTTCTATATCCTTGGATGGCCACTGGTCTATTGTAGAAAGAAATGGCAGCCTATTGCGGGAAAAAAATCTGCATCATCAGTCATGTATCTAAAGATACATGATTGCCTAAGCATGTATCACACATGGCACATAACTGACTGATTTTGACTTATAGAATTCCATGAAATCTTTTTGGCTTGACTAATTTGTAATAATGTGAAATATCAGATGATGACAATGCTTATGAATATTTTAGGTTTTCAATGAAATGTTATTAGTAACAACTTCAATCATTTATTGCAATAGTGAAATGGTTCAAGCTGAATATACACTGTTAGATTATATTATGCATGTCAATGCTTTCACAATAAACCTGGTATTAGCCAACTGATACTAGTAACATTTTCAGGATATAGTTATATGCAAAATATAGCATTATAATTTCACCTTTTTAACATCATTTTTCAGCATTTCCATGTTATGATGCTGGTTTCAAATTCAAAATGAAGTTTAATAATAGAGAAGAGGGAAAACATTTTTTAACCAATGCATTTTTTTACAGTCTGGATCAATGTCAGATTAATCATTGAGCTAAATACTACAACTTCCATGTACCATGTCCCTTGATGACGTTTGCTTTCATGGCTCTCCACAATTTCCTGTTTTTTTTTAGCTCTTAGTAAATTTTGTCTTTTTGCTATCTCTTCTAAACACTGTGTTGCTATCAATTTACTCAACCTTGATAGGTATATTATACTCGATTTTTTTCTGCCCCTCTTGCTTTTAATGTCCTATAAGTGTTAAATTTTCCAAGCCTTCTTTCCACATAATGTCCACTAAAAATTTCATCTATCTCTTTCTGAGGTTAAGTGTAAGTGTTTTTTTTTGTTTACATTTTCTCTAAAAATTTGTTGTTGCTCACCTGTTCAGTCCATGGTATTCTCAGCATCCTTCTGTAGAACAACTAAGTACATGCTTAATATATCAGAAGAGAAAGGAGCACCTCAGAGATTTTATTTGCTTCTGAAGGTATTATCCTTTGTAGTGAGCAAATCATGCTTAGAGAATTTGGCACTGAAAGGGCATATTGAAGGCCACAGCAGCAGAAGGAAACATTGCATAACTTACTTAACCACCTTGAATAAATGGATGGCAGAACAGAGACTGGGAGAGATAGCATGGATACAAACTTTGCTTAGAGTTATAATGGTCTAGAAGTTGTGGAGAGAGATGATCAACCACATTCTAAAGGAACATGGTGCATAATAGAAAGAGTAGGTTTGTCATTATTCACATACTGAGTGGGTTTTCTAGATACAAGAGACTGAATGCATTTTTGTGAATGGGGTCTGTAAAATATTCTGAAATCAAAATTGCAGCAGCAGAAGGGAACATTGAGTAACTTACTTTAACCATCTTGTGCAAATGGATGGCACAACAGATACTGGAGGGATAGTGTTGTAACCTAGGAAAAGGTTACTGAATAAGAATAACGGAAATGGAACGATAATATTTATAACAGAAACAACATACAAGATTCGCCAGCAGTGTGCAATAAGTAATCAACCACAAGTGGTAAGCTAGAAGTGAATCAAGGTGAATCACAAGTGAAATCCCAATGACTACCACATACAGTATATGCTACTGTATTTATAAGGATTGGGCCATACCCATTATAGTCCATAGGTACAGTATAACAGATAGTAAGGAGCAAACTTTGCTTAGAGGTACAAAGAATAGGAACTTGTGGAGAGCCATGATCGTCCATGTTCTGAAGGGACATGGACATCAGTTCCAGAACAGCACGGAATCTCCTACATGCACCATTTCTGTTGAATTGTTCTGTTACGACACATAAAATCTAAATTTGTTCTTAGGTATATCAGTGTTGTAACCTAGAGAGGGTTACTGAATGAGGAATAACCAAAACAGAGGTTGGAAATGAAATGGTAATCTTTATAACATCAACAAAATACAATACTCGCCAGCACCGTGAAGTAGGTAAACCACTGCTAGTGGTGGACTACTCAGACAGCATATTACCCCCACTTACAATAGTGTCCAATGTATTTATGAAGATTGGGACATACGCATTAGTATTCTTAGGTATAGTATATAACAGTGTATGTATATATATATATATAAAATCAGTTTTTAATATCTGTTCATATTTAACAATGTATTTGTCTCTCTGAATCTGAGAAAATCTATATGTCTTATTTTTAAAATATGTATGTAAATATAAAAGAAAATGGGGAACTAAAAGGAACAAGTAAAAAGAATGTATTTGTGGAATGGTAAATGCTAAATTTTGAGTGTTTGTTTTCCACACATTTCAGAATATATACATTTTTTCATGCAGTTTATTTCACTTGAGATTCCTTTTAAAGGGGAAAAAGGGGAAAATGAGAGGTTAACTCTCTAGTGACCAACAGAAAAAGTAATAGAATCTCTATGCTAAAATGTACAGGAAATCAGAAAGTGGATAGAAAGAAAGAATGTGTTATGTGTGAGAAATTGAGTCATGGAAGAAGGCCTGAAGAGAGGGCAATGTTGGATGTGAATGGTGCAGATGAGAGATATACAAGGAATGCAACGGTGGCAACATTGGGAAGAGAAGGAACAAAATAAGAGTTGAGGATATTCAACTTGTCTTTGGTACTTTATCAAATATTTGCCAGAAGGCGTTTACCAATGTTTACAAATTGTGATGTTCTACTAAGATGTCCATTTATCATAAATAGTTCATCTGTCCACTTTACTGTTGCAGGTAAGTGAGGGTGCACCTGGAAAGAAAACATGGGCATGGTTAAGATAAGAGATGTGAAAATCATTGTCATTCGCTATTTATATCTCTTTGCATCTTTTAAAAATTTGCATGGGGTTACATTTTTCTCTATGTCCTCACATTATGTAAACAGAACAAAATAGTTCACATTCTTATTCTTAACAGAATAAATAATTACCTACCTTTTATTTATTTTATATATATATATATATATATATATATATATATATATATATATATATATATATATATATATATATATATATATATGGCTAACAAGTAGTGTTTGCATTAGCAGCAATCTTTAATTTACATGACAATTATTAGGTAAGAGAAGAGAAATTCTATGACAATATTTCACTGTTGTAGGATGGTGACTTGGCTAGTATATAAAATATACCTACAGGTTATTTGGAAGCAGAGAGCCATGAATGGGTATGATTCAGTTGGATAAAAATTGGTACAAGAATTCAAAGACCTGCTGTGAAAGTTCACTGTTAAAAGGCAAAATAAAATGATCAGTGATATTTTTCTTGATTAGTTTGCTACTCTTGAATTCAGGAAGTAATTAAAAGAATTAAATTCTGAAGACTGAAAAAAAGATGAGATGTTAAAACAAAGGATCAGTTGACATATTGGCAAGTCAAAATCATCAGTCTTAGACCAAAACTGAGGCACTTGCAGGTGCTGCTTCTGTCAATTTTTCTGCATGGATGCAAAATCTGGATTTCCCACAACAGGACGAGAACCATTTAATGGAAATGAAATGCTTGAACAACATCCTCTACAAAGTGTTCCAAGAAACAGGATTCAAAATAAACCTTTCCAAAATAGAAACTATGATCTGGAATTGGAATGAAAGCAGTGATGGTGTATACCCTAAATCATAAATATTCACATGTAAATACTAAACACCTCAAATGACTCAGTGTACAGATCAATTATAACAGACTAGCAGTAGAGCCCGGCGTTGCCCAGGGATGTAACAGTAAGAGATAGATCAAGTATCGACCATCATAAAGACGGAAAAATAAAATTGACAAAGATTATTGTTTAAGGTTGACAGACACGCATGGCTTAATTAGTTTTTTTTTTTTTTTGTTTGTTTTTTTTTTTTTTTTTTACGAATTGGTCAAACTTAAACGTAAACATTGTTTTCAATCGTTATGAGTCTATCAATTGAATAGAATTTTATTATAAACAATTGTCTTGTAAATGGAATTTTTAAAGCATTCTGAATGTAAAAATAAAGAAAAAGTGTGCAAGACAATAAGAAACACTATCTGCCAAAAAAAAGTGAAGTTTTGTTGAAATCGGTTGAAAAATGTAGGAAATCTGATCCTATATATAAAGGAACACACACACAAACAACCTGGGTTTTATAATAAGTATAACTTGATGTGAGTTGTCCCCCTTTCATTCTGGTGACAGAATCGTGTTTTATCATGTTTTCAAATTGATTTCATGCAAAAACAATTGTTTTTCCCATTTCTGGCGCTGTTATAACCACCACAAGGTAATTTTATGTAGTCCTGTGAAGTTTTGTTGAAATCGGTTGAAAAATGTAGGAAATCCAATCCAATATATAAACGTACAGACACACACACACACACACACACACACACACACACACAATCTGCGTTTTATAATAAGTAAGATTTAGTATAGTAGATAAGAAAACTAAACCTTGAATAGACTGTGCTAGGGATAGTTTTGCCCAACACTACAAGTTGCTACAAAGCCAAAACAATAACCTAAAAACTCAACTCATGTTCCTAAATAGTCTTTTCAGATAGACTTTCATCTGGATGTCATGTATGCTGCCAAACCTGTCAGCTATATCCAACTGCATTCTCAGATCAAGGGTTAAAGATGGTTTCAAGTAAATGAAGCCTGTAGCTTATAGTGACTGAATCTCATGGACTGATGCTGTAGAATCACAAAGATCTGTACCAAATAGCAGAATTCGAATTACTTGTAGGCTTCCAATAACTATAACAAGTAAAATGTGACTTGAAGAAAAAATGATAACATAATCAACATATCAACATTCCACACTACTACGAGCAAAAGGTTAGGAAGGAAACCCCCATCAACACTAGAAAGAGCAATAAAAGTGTACTTAAGAAAGCTATTTCTTGGAAAATTGTTTTAATAGAGAGATTTGATGAATTTTAACTGAAGTAATGCTAGCGGCACAGTCAATGAATGCCAAATGTTTCCTTACAAGGAAACAGCTATTATTGCCATTACCTACAAAGACCATGTAATGAAGAATTCAGGAAAACTCTCAGACATGTATGTAGTCAGAAGATTTTCATACTGTGCCAGGTCGGTGGGGGGAGGTTGAAAAAGCATGACCAGTTTACAAGATCTGATGGGCTCTCCAAGACAGTCTCAATGAACAGTGCAGGGCAAAAGAAAGTGGCATACAGTGAAATAAGTGAACTGATAACATGACTTAGTTGCCAGAGGGGAACTTTGCCTAAAATCAGGCCCCATTAACCCACCCCTCCAACTGCTTGAAATAGAGCTTAGTTTGTAATGTATTCAGAACTACAGATCGCCCCTATGATTATGTCCAGTTATAGCAACAGTGACAAATGAAAGAGTTGGTAAAAGATAAAGGAAAAGGAGAATGAAAAATAGTCATTGAGAGAGTTGGGTGAGGAGACAAAAAAAAAGTTAGAAAAAAGGGTAAGAGTCAAGATAAAGAGAGATGAGAGGGACACACCAGTTGATAATGATAGAAAAAAAGAGATTTAATAAAAGAGAGAATAAAGCAAGAAAATGAGGAGAAAAGATTAAGAAATATAGTGGCATTAATAAAAGGAGGATAAAAAAATAAGATGTAAAAAAAAATGAAAAGAAGAAAAAAGAAAGCATTGAAGAGCTACAGAATAATGAAAAGAAAACAAATAAAAAGTAAAGAGCTTCCCAACCAAATCCATTAAAAAAAAAAAAACCTTACCAGAAATGTTAAATTTTCCTTCTCTTTATCAACCATTCTCTCCTATCTGCTGAGATTCCCAGAGCCCATGCTTTTAATAATCCCATTCTAACTTCCTTATCTGAAGCAGTAAAGTTTTCTACCAGATGAACCTTTGTGAAGTGACTTTTTTTCTTTTCTTTTTTTCTTTTTTTTCAAGACAGTGTTTCTGAAAATGATTGAAGCCTTTAGAAATGAAGATCATAATATTTTATATGAGAAGTAAAACACGTTCACATCACCCAACATTGACCCTTTCTGGATCTGATGTGCGTACTGACCTGAGAAAGTTTACTATCCCATTCTTTATTGGGCTGATTTGTGGAGTTTAGCAGAAATTGAAAACCTCGGCATGTCAGGGTTATTTCCATTGCCAAAAAGAGACTTCATGTTAGGTTACCATGGAACCAATATGAATCGTTTGCAGGAGCATATACAAAGTGTCAGAAAACCTTTCTTCATCTTTTTCCTCTCTCCAGACATTGCTCATAAGGCTTGGTCTTTTGACATTATTTTGTCACTGTAAAAAGACATTGTGTTGACATCTCTGAAAATGCAGCCTTTACAATCAGGACATATTTCAATGTCCTGAAAAGTTATGGATATTTTATATACCAGTCACACTTGTACATTTCTTTCATATTATTTGTTTGTTACAAGTTGTTTTTTGTCCAACTGAAACTGAATGGTTCAGTCTTATTTACTGGTTGTCTCCCATCTCACATGATTTGCCTTTCTCCCCAACCTCCACAAATCTACTTTCTATAACTATTAAGACTAATGGGAGTGTTATACAGTAACATCACTTGTTACTTTCTGGTAGCAGGACCATGTGTCTTTGTTTGAATGTACAGCCTCTTTTTGGTAAACTATTAGAGTTCCTAATCAATGCTGAATTAGTTAAGCATCTCACATCACAGGACCTTCTTTCAGACAAGCAATATGGCTTTCAACTGCTGATCTATTGTCAATTGTATAGGTCAGTCAAATCTGTCAAGCTATAGATGAGAATGGCAAATTGTTTTAGACATCTAGAAAGCATTCAACGGCATTTGGCCTACAGGTCTTGTTCACAATTTGAAAAGTTATGGTGTCTCCAGAAAAATTTTTTTAAACTGATTGTCTTCCTTATCAAATTGTGAAATGAAGGTTATCCTGAATGGCCACTCTTCTAGATCCTTTTGTATTAATGAAAATATCCTCTAGAGCTCTATCCTTGGTCCTACTTTGTTTCTAATTTTCATTAGTAACATTCTTTGTGGCATCAACTGTCAACTTGATATATATGCTGATGATACAGCAATTTACTCCTGGCTTGATAGTGAGTTTGTTCAGCTTGATAAATTCAAATTGATGGTTGATATCAAAAATGATCTGTTGTCTGGTGTTAACTGGGGCAAAGAGTGGCTTGTTGATTTTAACACCTCTAAAACTAAACCCTACTCTATTAAATCATCTGAGAACCTTTTTTGCCTTCCAACAGCATGGCTGATGCTGAGCTATATTGAATCCATTGCTAGGTCAACTGCTAAGAAAGTTGGTTCACGGTGTCATTCCAGACAATTTTTCTCTCCAGAATGTATCTTACATACCTATAAGTTTACCATTTTGTTTACCATGCTTAGAATATTGCTACCACATATGGTCCAATGATCCTGCTATATATTTTGAGATTCTTGATAAAGTACAAAAAATCAGCAATATTATTGGTCCTGACATGGCATCTCAGCTTCAGTAACTTTTCCACCATTGTCAAGTTGCTTCCCTGAGCCTTTTCTATAAATACTTTCATGGTAATTATTCAAATGAGCTCTTTCCTATGAAATCTAAGCTTAATGAATTTAAGTGCAGTACTAAACTGGCAATTAGGTCTCATCAATTTACAGTTGAATTGGCTGAATATAACTGCAAGTTCTATGTCTATATTTCTGAGATGAGGTATTATGTACATTATTTACATTATTCGGACTATTGTCCTCATCTTCATTGCCATATTTATTACAATGTTTCGGCCGTTGTACACTCCAGTCTTCTTCAAGTGGTTGGACTGTCAAGGACACATGGCACAGTGGATAAAGGCATTGGTTATATCCAGTGACAGGACCCAAAGAGTGTGAGTTCAATACTTTGTTAAGGCAGTGGAAAACTTTCAGAGGGAAATTAACAGGAGATAACTGATAACTGACATCCATCAAACATGGCACGTAGAACAAGAACAGTCTACCCCAGTGAGTGAAATAAAGGGTTCAGTTCGACATTCCAACCACCTGAAGAAGGCCGGAGCGTACATTGGCTGAAACATTGTAATAAATATGGCAACAAAGATGAGGACAATAGTTTGAATAATGTAAATAATGTGCAACTTCTATGCTAACAATTTCTTTTCTCTCACTTCTCACTTGTGGAACTCTCTTCTAGCTCCATGCTTTCCAGTCAACTTTGATTTTAAAAAATGTAAATGCAATGTCAGTTGTTATCTACTCTCTTACTGATTACTCTTTTATTGTTCTTGCTCCTTAATAATATTTCTGTTTTCCCATTCTTCTGCACTCAGTAACCTCTTGTGTCTTAGTGACCTTACTGCCTTATTGAGGTGAATTTGATTTTAAAAAAATGTTTAGGTACTTAGCTTTTTAAAATATCAGCTAGGAAAAGGGTAATACACACAACAGATTCTTTAACTTGTTTTTAACACAACTATGTGTGTGTGTGTTTTGATTGTTTGAGTCTTGATTGATGGATTCATTTTCTATTGCTTATCAACCCATTTGCAGGTTATTTAAAGCCAGAAAACATTTTTAGATTGTAAGAACTTGTTTTCTTCATTATTTTTTTTAGATAATGGTGTAGTGATACAAGTTTTACTAATTAACCCATAGCTGGGGGAAGTGGTGGATTCATACTTTTCTTAAGGGCATTTGTGTGTAAGTAAATATAACAAACCCAACTATAATTGGAACTCAGCTCACCAGTTAACATTTTTGAGTTTTTATGCATTACACTACCTGCACATTGAAGCTAACAGCACCTGGTATCCCCAAGCAATCACCCATATAGATACTGACCAGGCTTGACATTGCTTAACTTCCATGACCTTATGGGAAATCGTATTTCAATGTTATATGGCCATAAGTGGTGGAAAAGTCTTGGTGAAGTGATAAAATGATTAAACTCGTTGCTAAAACATTTGTACAGTTTTATGACCTTGGCGGAGAAACTACAACCAAAGTTACTCTTGATATAAATTCATGCAAGCAACTGGTCTTTATAGCTTTTCCAATTTAAATGGATAACAACTGTGGTTTCTGATCTTTGTCTGCTATCACTTAAAACTTTTAAATTATCTCAAATAGATAAAGCCAAGATTTTGAATGGAGATTTTTAAGGGCAAGTAGGCTCACAATCTTTCAACTTCTGTGACCATTAGTTGTTTATCTACAAGATAATTCAATCTGCAACACCAGCATATGCATGCGTCATATAACTTATTTTTTTAGAGTATGTGCATAGAATTTATGTGAGGTGGGATACTCTACTGAAGATGTCTAAAATAACGGATATTGTGTAAAATAAAACTAAACTTGAATTTTGAGTAGAGATTCTTTAATGTGAAAATTAATTTAATTATCAGTGAATAAATGTTTTCTACAGTTTAAAAAGGAAAATTAAAAACTGATTTCTCTCAATTTAGGCTATTTTGACAACTCTTTATCTTTTTATATAGATAAAGAGTTGTCAAAAGGGTTCCATTTTTTTTGTCTGCATTGTTAAAATAATTTCAAATGGTGGCACAGTTAAAAAGGCTGGTAAGAATAAGGAATAAAAGTGTGATAGAAAAAAGAGAATAAAAAAGAAGGCAAGTTTAAATGAGAAAAATAATTAGAAGCTAAGTAGAAAGAAAATGTATGTATGAAAAAAAGAACAGTGATAGTTTGGGGGAGGGGCAGAGAAAAAAGACACAGAAAGAAAAAGACTGAATTCAAATTGAAGAAGATGAAGTTAAAGGTAATAAAGTTAAGGAAGGATGGAAAGGAAATAAAGACTCCCTTTCCCCTGTAAAACAAAACAAATAAAGACATATTTGAAAAGGATAGTAAAAGAATAAATAGGCGGGTGTGTTTAAAAGTATAAAAAAAATAAAGAAAAAGTGAGAAAGAAGACAAAAGGAATCAAGAAGCCAAATGAAAGAAAACAATGCAAATTGAAAGCGGAGAAAGGGGACGACAAAAAAAAAAAAATAGAGGTTGAGAAGAGAATAAAAGGAAAAAAAAAATTCTGAGTAGAAAGTAAGAATCATGTAAGCTGTAAAAACAATCGACATTTGTTAATAGCTTCTCGTATTGATGTCAGTTTCTTCCTGTTAGTGTTTCCCTAACTACGTTCATGTGTATCATATAGGTGAGTAGAAGGAGCTCAGATTTACTTGCTCTCTCACTTTTAACGCAGAATAACGACCTCTTCCCAAAAGACAACACAAAGAGAAAGAGCAAAGAGAGAACAAGGGACCTGGGGAGTACAGTCTAATCTACTAGTTGGTGGGCCCCCACCACCCTTCATTGTCTGTCTTTTACTTTCTCATTCCTATGCAATTATTGTACCCTGTCTGTAGCGACCCTTCCCTCTGGCCTGCACCTGGTTTTATTCACGACGAAAGAGCTTCCGAAAACAAGTTCTTGATTTGATTTACAAACAGGAAAATGGATGTCAGAATTTCTGTTGGGAGTTGGAGATGATCTTAATGATTTTTTTTATTTAATGGGGCGGGGGGCTACAAAAGAGCCGTAGAGTGGGGAATTTAATTTTTTTTTTCTTTATTTGTTTCTCACATATATCTCAATAAAATTAAATATTTCTACCTATACTTACCTTTTGTGACTTTGACTGACCAACAAGGTCATTCAAATATCTTTTTATCTAACAAAAATATAACAATTACTTTAAATTCAGTCTCCAATATTATGTACTTTTTTTTACAGTAATGTTCATGCTGTACAAGGCCCTTTTCACTCGATGTATAAGGTTACATTAAGAGGCAGTTTATATGAGTAGGAAGAGATAATATAATGGTTAACCCTAGGATTGAACAGATTAAGATTGAAGTGATCAGGGGGAACATCCTCTTGGGTGTCTGTTCCCCAGGGCAGTCATTTGGGGAAAGAAGCTGTTCAAGTGGAACTTACTTCTCAGCAATAGAACATGGAGGGAATGTGGGTGGTTTGCTACAATGTAAGTGGCATGGTGGGTCATAGCCATGAAGGTTTGAACTGCTGGAACCAGGGAATGTAGTTCATCTGAGCACTTTCCATGGAAATAGCAATAGATCAGTGAGAAAACTTACTGTATGAAATGTTTCCTATTGGCTGACATGTTGATCAGTTACTACAAATTGGTGCCGATATTGATTGCAGTTATTCTTGGATGTTGTATTCACTTTTGAACAACTACCCTTGGGAAAGATATGAATCTATATCTACTCCATCTTGTAGAAGTCAAGTGACTTACCTGCCAACATGGCTGCCTTCTGTTTCCTTGTAATTATTTATTGTACTATGTACAAATGTGGCACAAGGCCGAAAGGGGGAAAGGATGGTCATCTTCTGTCTTAACTTTAAACTTAGCTAGACGCAATCACTGACCCAAACATACAAACAATGTTCCTTTCACCAAAACAACACATCCATTACATACCATTCATCCTACATCCACCAAAATGCCTCAGAGACTCTATGAAGTTCTAACTAGTCCCCATATATACAAATCATTGTCTGCGGGGTGAGGGGAAATAAAATAACATCTAAAAACCCCAATGAATATTTACAATGAATACAAATCTATATACAAGAAACTAAACAAAAATTTTGTTAGTAGTAAAAACCCCCACAGCTCTAACTGTGGCAGTAACATCAGTTAACTGGACGAAATCAAAGCGGGACTTAAAAAAATTATAAAACATTCGTACAATCCATGCACTCGTTACAAACACATACTCAATCTAACACAACAACAAATACGAAAGACATACTCGAAACGAAAAGGCTCCCCACACCCACCAGAGAACTGATATCACTAACCACCTAACGATGGGAGGGATGGGGAATTAAACAAAAGAAAAAATAGGGCCAGAAATAAAAGGGGCAATTGCGCATACATACCCTAGATAAGTTAACATGGAAAAAAAAGAGAAAAGGTAACTAAAACAAAACAGACCTAAACTAACCTATACACGGGAGGGGTTGCCAATGTTCACCCCGGCGATCCCAAAATTCTTAATGTCCAACCGGCATCAAAATGCCACTCCAAGTCAGCACCTTTCACTCTGCAGAGACGCGCAAGACTCGCCCACCTTTCGCCAAATTCCAATGGATGGAGTCGCTTCCTTTCCTTCCTGATCTTGACTTTAAGCTGATGCTTAAAGAACAAGATCAGTTGGGAAGAGGTAAACTTCTCGTCCCCATGAAATCCCTTCTGTCGCGTCGTCCATATCACGACTCGCATAATCCCTAGCAAGCAAAGGAACACATAGTGCTCAGCCTTAGTCAACGGCGGTACCATATTGCTACAGACGGAACTGGCCTCGAGGGCAAAGAACTTTCCACGCAGCATGCGAACCATGATATCTTCAACAAACTTGCACAACGGAACTACGACACTACAATGAAAGAAGGCGTGACCTAGGGTCTCCACCTCCCCACTGCAGTGAACGCAGTTTGGCGACTTAGCCAAACCCGCTGCGCGAAGTCTTTTGGCCACCCAAAGGGCCTCTCGAATCACCAGCCAGGTGAGTGATGCCTCAGGGTTAGTGAGACATTTCAACCCGGGCGCCCAAGGGCATATGCAGCGAGCCTCCCACTTCGTCAGACCGAGATCGCCTATCAGATCATCTTGAACGTTCCCCCTAACTAACACCTGATATAATGCCTTACGAGACAACGGCTGGACGTCGGAGAGGTCATCCTTCGCCCGTAAGAGTCGCTTGAGGGCAATCCGACATTCACGATAGAAAGAGCCCTCGCCTCGAAGAGTACGACCGGCCTCCTCCTCACACGAGCGCCCATTTCTCAAGGATGGAAAATGTTTATGGGCGTTTTCCTTCCAAAATTCGCCGTTCTCATCCAGTTGCATACACATCCGGTCTAGATAAGTAATGCGAAGCGTATGTCGACGAGTCTCAACGCAAGGCACCCCCAGACCGCCATCAGAAGGATGGAGGTAACAGATCTCACGACTAACCATGGCGGCCCTGCCTCCCCACAAGAAGAACAAGAGCCTTACAAAGGCCAATAAAGTGTCAGACGGGAGTGGAAGCACGGAGAATCATTAAAGGAGAATCGGGTAGATGTGCAAGGCACATACTTCCGCCCTCCCCTTCAAGGAAAGATTCCTCCGAGTCCACAGATGTACTGCGAGCTCGGCCTTCTCTTGCACCTCCGATCAATTCATTTCCAACAGGAGGTCGGGACTGAACCAGACGCCGATTAGAGGAAAGGTCCGGGAAGAGAAACTCCCTTCCGCGAACCCAACCGCAAGCCAACAGACTTAACGCGGTTGATCTTGGCCCCTGTCACCATCTCATAACCCTTGATTTCTTTGCTGACCGTTAATTTCGGCTCTACTCGACACCAGAACCGAAACGTCATCAGCATAGGCGGAGTACCTGGCCGAGGTGGTAGCACCAGGTAAGGAAATTCCGCGAAGGACCGGATTCGTCTTCAACTTACGCAGGAAAGGTTCCAACGCAAGAACGTAAAGCAATGGAGACAGCGGACAACCTTGACGAATGGAGCGAGACAAAATGAAAGGTTTCAATCCTACCCCATTCACTTCTACCAGCGCACCGGGGGACGCATACAGCAGTCGGATCCAAGTGCGAAAGTGCGGCCTGAAACCGGCGGCCGAAAGGACAGCTTCCAGAAACCGATGGTCAACCCTATCGAAAGCCTTGGACTGATCTAAATTGATCAGCGCGGCATCACTGTCGACTTTCTCGATGATCAAGCGTACCAAATGAAAATTGTCCTGAATAGTCCTGCCCTTCACAGCGCAAGACTGCTCGGGACCAATCAGACTAGAGAGGACAACCTGCAAACGGTCAGCTAAGACCTTGGCTAAAATCTTCAACTCTGTATTTAACATCGTCAAAGGCCGATAATTATCTACCCCATCCCCACCGTCTTTCTTCTTGCGAAGCAACTTGATCACACCCCTGGTGAAGCGTTGAGGAATAGACCCCTGCCTCATCCAGTTGTTGAAAATCAGTGCCAGCAAAGGGGCAAAGACGGGCGACTGCCTCAAGTACATTTCATAGGGGAGACCATCCAATCTCGGAGTCTTGTCCAGGCCAACCTGCTTCAGCGAATCCCAGATCTCAGACTCTGTTATGGGACCCTCGCACCTAGCCGCTTCAGCCGCCTTAAGGCAGGGAAAGTCGGCTAAATAGGCATCGAACTGAGCAGGGCTCAGACCGGGCTCCCTGGTAAAAAGCTCATGAAAGTAGTCACGAAAAGCCTCACAAATGCCCGCGTCTGTAGTCACAGTCCGCTTGTCCGGCAATGTGATGGTTGCGATATGCCGACTAGATGCCCTACGAGCTTCATCTGAACGCAATGAAGCGGCCATATTCGTAGCCTCACAAGACATTCTTTTTATCCTAGCCCTAACTACTAGAGCTTCATCCTTCTTGATAAGCAAGGAGGCCAGCTCCGCCTTAGCTAAGGCTATGTCCCCACTAACACGGGATTTTATCGCCCGATCTACTTTAGCCTCAAGAGACTTTTGCGCTGCTAGCCCTGCTAGATTGAGTCGTCGACTAAAATCAGCAGCAAAAGACCTAAGTTTTGATTTCAAAGAGCCCCGCCGCTTATTCCCAACCACAGCCCCCAACAATTCCCGCTGTAACATTAGTAAAAGCTGGTCCCGGAAATCTTGCTCACCGAATAATGATGAGTTTAATTTCCAGTAACCAGCCATCTTAACCCTAGGCTTATCTAAGTTTACCCGAACCCTGACAAGCCTATGATCCGAGTAAACTATAAAATGGAAACTTGGACATTCTAAGAGCCCTACTTCGACTCTCTTAACTAGAACTCGGTCGATGTAGCTTACGCTAACCACTGAATCTGAGCTGCCGCCCCTAGTCCAAGTCCATGCTACCTCCCTGGTGTTTCATTTCGGTACTTATCGACGAGATCAAACCCGTCGATAAAGCCCCGAAACGATTTCACATCCGGATTGTTAGTACTGGTTTTTTGCCCTATACGATCTATATCGGGATCAAGGACTGCATTCCAATCACCCGCTAGAGCTACCGAACGAGAAGTCGTCAAAAACGGCTCGATCTGCCGAAACAAACCAGGCCGCTGCGCATGGTCATTGGGCGCATAAACCCCAATGAGACGAAGAGCCTTATCCTTTATGGTAACATCCAGCACGCAAAGCCTGCCCGCCGGATCCACGAAGACAAGAGCACACACCGCATCCAGAGACTTGCTCACCAGCCAGGAAACACCCCTCGAGTGTCCATCAAAACATGCTGAATAGAGGACGAACCTCTTAGACAGAATATCTTCATGATCGCGAGATAAAAAATGGGTCTCCTGTATGCAACATACATCCACCCCGAGGCGCTGAAGATCGCGATCGAGCCTTGCCCTTCGAGACTCCGACCTCAGGCCCCGGACATTCAGACTTGCTAACCAGAGAGCCATTATCAGACCTAATTAGGGTTGGGACACTGATTTGAACATGGTCGGGGTAAGGATACCGACAGCCTTTCCCATCGACCCGTGGCCCATCTCATTGTTGATGGAGCCGTCTTGCGAGAGACCGCCTATATCCCATGGAAAGGTCAATTTTAGTGCTCTATATAGGGAGGGGTGAACAAAAACAGGGACCCTCCCAGCACAAAATTGTTTCAGTTTCTTCAATTTGTTGTTTTCGACTATAGCAATGGGAGGGGACATTTTGAAAGAGGTAACTGCCTCGTCGAGCATAGCCCAAACGAGTCTAGCCCCCGCTCCAGTTCTTATCACAGTCAACACTCTTGTGCTTCTGGGAAGTTTTTCGGGTCTTCAATGTCTTTTTCACCGATGGGCTGGAGCACCTTCTGCTTACCTCGGAGTTCTTGACAAGATCCAGAGAAGGATATGTAATCTAATTGGCCCTGATCTAGCGTCTTGTTTGCAGTCACTCTCTCTGTCTTTTCTACAAATACTTCCATGGTAACTGCTCTGATGAGCTGCTCTCTCTGGTTCCCAGACTCCATGAATTCAAGCGCCCTACGAGGCTGGCATCCCGCTCTCACCCTTACACCGTAGAAACCTTCAAATGTAGCCGTCTCTTCTACTCCAATAGCTTCATACCTCGCACGTCTCGCCAGTGGAACACCCTCCCCAATTACTGTTTCCCTGAAAGCTACAATCTCCAACTATTCCAATGTAATGTCAATCGACATCTCCAATTACCTTGATCTACCCACTATCCTTCTCCTCTTCCTTTCTCCTATCACTCTTATCTGCTCTCGCTCCAAATCTTCCGCAACCCCCTGCATCCTAGTGGCTTCACGCCTTGCTTGGGGCACAATGCTTAAAAAAAAAAAAAAAAAAAAAGAATTGTTTTATGGAGAAGAGATATTTTAGGTTTTTTATCCTATTTCCGTCGTCTCGGGCTTTTTCAGCTTGGGCAGGGGAAATGCGACATACCTCCTCTCCTGAGTTGAAAATATATTTGTGTTTTTTCTTCTTTTCCTTAGTCTTGTGTGGGACTCCTTTGCCTTTTGTTGGTGGGTGGGGGGCATATCAGGTGTTTTAGTGGGGGAAGTTTGGCATAAGATTTGCCTTAAAGGGCTAGGGTCTCTACTAAGAGGCGTTGAGGGATGGGCAGAATTTGCCTGTTGAGAATATTGGGCGGAAGGTGTGGAGGGAGTGTTTTTGGGACAGGGTTTTCTACTGAGAGGGGTTGAAAGGTGTGGTGGTTGTTGGGCAGATTATGTAGAGAGAGTTGCCTTTTCCACTGGGGAGGTCTTTTTAGGACTGGGTTCTCTACTGAGAGGGGTTGAAGGGTGTGGGGTATGTTGGGCAGAAGATGCTGCAAGAGTGTCCTTTTTAACTGAAGAGAAGGATTTTTGATTATCCCGCTTTTCTTTCGTCAATTTGATCTTCTCTGTTTTTTCAAATCCCGGATGATACTTTTTCTGTAGATCTCTTAGTGTTGATCCAGAGACCGGGGCGTCGCCCTTACTGTTGACAGAGGGAGGGGGACTGTCAGTGTCATTTGCCCCAGGGGCTTCAGGGAACTGAGGACCCGCTGTCTGGCGCTTCCCTCTAACCCTGCCAGCAACCTGCCATTCCCCTCTCCCCTCTCCACAACTGCACTAGCAGCAGGAAAAAGCTCTTTGGGGAATGGGGACTTTGATGTAGACCCAACCGGAGGATTTACCCCATCGGTCCTGGAAGCTGGCATGCCCATTACAGGCATGGCGGAATCTAAAGACGCGGTCAGAGGGGTATTTTGGTCACCCAGAGCCTGACTTCCAGAGGCCTTCTTTTCTGGGCAGGAAGAGGAGAGGTGACAAGTCTCTCCGCATTTCCAACATACCGGTTTGCATCCGGTCACAATGACCGGCAGCTTCAGGCGTCCAACATCCAGACAGTTTGGGATGGAGCGGAAGGCCTTTTCATTCAACATAATCTCAAAGCTCCATCCCCCGGTCAAGCTATCACAGGAAACACCCAGTATGTCGCCATATTGCGACAAGAATGCCGCCAGGTGTTCCCCCATAACCTGAGGAGGGACCTCATATATTGCCATTCTGGTCCTTCACTTACCTTCATATTCTGTCCTCAAGATGAGGTGCTTTGTTATAAGGTCTCTTGTTGAGGCCCTTACACAATCTTCTGGGGTGGGCAGCAATACGTCCCACATGAAGAATTTAGCAGCCTTAATGATTCTTAGAGGGCTAAACCCCAGGGACTACAGTGATTTCACCACAGTGTCTTTAGTTGAACGACAAATTTTGCGCGTACGCTTGTCGACGACAAAGACCGACACTATTCTTTTATCAATTTTCTTCAGTTCAACGGGGTCTTCCAAGAGTCCACCTTCTACGACAAGGTGAGCGTAACTCCTGGATCGCTTCATGAACTCCGCTATATTGATCACAACTTTTGTGGGGGATTTCCAACAAGAGGGCGATTCCCTGGCCTCTGCATTTTCACTTGAGCTGTTTCTGGAATCTACATTGTGGTTCTTTTCCGCCACCAAAGTTTTAGAAGCTTTTTTTAACGCCTTTAACTACCATTTCTTCATTTGTCGGAATCTTAGATAACTCTGGATATTCTTCTATGTTATTTTTATCAGGCGGGTCCTTTTTAATTGAGAATACATGTTTTTTGACCAATTTTTTAAGATTGGTCATTACTGGTTTCTTTTTTTTTCATTAAAAAGGATTTTTTTTCCATTTTTACAAGGAAGGGGAGGGGTGGTGAATTAATAAATGTTGCCCATAGCCAAAAATAACAAAATAGACAAAAATAAGGTTAACAAAGTTCACGGGGGAAAAATCAATAAATACAAAAAACAAGCAAGGGCTAGCCAAAAATACACAAACAAAGGCCAAACAAGGTTTGAGAAAAAAAAGGGGGGGGAAATAAAGTTTCGCTTATCCTCGAGACAACAAATTTAACTAGCAAACAAAGATCAACAGATGAAAGTAAAACGGAAGGACGTATAAAAAAATTAAAAAGATGAAAAAAGAAACAAGTTTCTCCTAAAGAAAAAAACAAATTTAAATAGATAAAACGAAAACACAAAACAAATGGACAGACGAGAAAAAGTGAACAAGGTTCACAAAAACGAAGAAAGAACAAAAATTAAAAGCACAACAGACAAGAAAGCAACAAATTACACAATAAAACGAAAAGTTATAAACGGAAAAATAAGAAAAAACGCTATACAAAATAAAATACGAAACTAAAAATGTGACAATTTACAATATGGCTGCCGATAAAAAAACGGTCAACCCAAAAACAAAAACGTTAAATAAGGAAAAAAGGACAGAAATTACAAATGAAACACAAAATTTAAAAACAAATATTATACACATGTAATTAACAGATAAAACGCAGAATTTATACAGATATTTAAATGAAAAACACAGAAATAATTAACACGTAATAAATAAATAAAGGGGAAAAAAAAGGTCAGACGAGAAACGTAAAGACAAAAAATAAACAGATAAACTCCGGGGTGTGGGCACGGGTAATATCATCAGCTATACGAGATTAATCTCAAAGATGTCTTGAGATTACTAGTTGCCATCAGAGAACATAGCATACCATTCTTTTGTTCTGACCATGGTTTATAGCAATGACTGTTGGCTTACAATTTAGCATTTGTGGTGCAAGTGTATTCATTATTCTACATCTTTATTGCATAGAGGCTATCAGACCTTGCTTCTCAGTTATTCCTCTTTTTTCATTATAACATGGTGGCCTTCGTACACACTTTCTGCTACATCTCTCTTGAGATTTTTGTGCATCACAATCCATGCTCCTCGAGTTTCTTAACATTTTGTATCCAAAATTAGGACAATTCCCCAACCTGGCTTGATTCCCTGCCGTTAAATCCTTATCTACTGCAGGCACCTCTTTAGTTTCATAAACAATCATGTCTTTCGGGACAGTTCTTTCTGCTGAAAAGTAAATATATCCTTCAGCCATATTGTGATCATATCTTCTATCCTATTTATTCATCACAAGGGTGACTGCTTGGGAATACCAGATGCTGTATGCTTGGATGTGCAGGTGGTGTAATGGATAATGGCTTGGAATTGTTAATCAGAGAGCCAAGTTCCAATTCATGTTGGGTTCATTATATTCCCTTCACCATGTGCTGTAAGCTTGGGTGTGCAGGTGGTGTAATGGATTATGGTTTGAAATTGTTAATCAGAGAGCCTCGCAAACAGCAGGTTGAGAAGAGGTAGATGCGTACCTTTCTCAAGTGGATCTGCATGTAAGTGAATATAATCAGCCCAAATGGAATTGGAACTCTGCTTTCTGATAAACAATACTGAACTATTACACCACCCATACATCCAAGCTGGTATTCCTAAGTCATCACCAATCACGGTACTGATTGGGATCAACGTCACTGAACTTCAGTAATCATACTGGAATTGGTGTTTCAATGTGATGTGACCATAAGCTATATGGGAATTAATGTAGAATATGTTGTGTTTTAAAATTACAATCTTTTATGAGGTTAAATTGTGAAATGCACTATAAATGACATTGTTTGATAGAAGAGATGATAAAATAATTCTAGATGAGGTTTCCTACCATTCAACCACAGTTTTGCCTTGGTTAGTTAGCTAACAGTTAATAACAATGAAATATGATATTAATTTCTGAACACCCTAATGAAAAGTCAAAATATATTTCATCATTATCAACTGTTATATTCAAAGAAGACTTGAAAAAGAGATTCATCTCAGTCTGGTGGTTTGAATCGTGTGATGGCTATGTCTCCAGGTTGATGTTTGCTGTTAACTGGTCAGACTCTATACTTCAATTGCTTCTACTCAAGTATGAAGCATTCAGTGCCATGCTGGGAAGTCCACAGCCAGCTGTTACCAGTTGCTTACATTGATTAGTATTGCTTTCAGGTCCCTCTTGATGCAGTCTTTATAGTGGCGTCTTTGACCATCTTGTCATTACTTCCATCACACAGTACATTTTCCATCACACAGTACATTAACTCTTTCTTCTCATTGTCTGTGATGGATTATAGTGTCAAATGGTCATTGCGTACTGGCAACAATACTCTTTGGCTTCACTAGCATCCGATCCCATCAAAAGCCAAAGAATTTCAATTGAGGCATTAGCCAAATTCCCTGCAGTAACATCCTAATTCTATTAAGTATCACCAACCATTTGTTCTGCTGAAGTGAACAGTACTAACAAAACAACCAGCTGCAGGCAGTACACAGAAACTGCAACCCATCAGCCTACTGTCACTGGTTTCACCATATCCTTCAAAACAGGTGTTGCTAAGACTTGCTCATAGTCTCACTCCTACTGTCACTGGTTTCACCATATCCTTGGAAACAGGGATCTTATATGTTGCTAAGACTTGCTCAAGGTCTCATTCCTACTGTCACTGGTTTCAACATATCCTTGGAAATGTCGAGCTTAGGTGCTGCTAAAACTTGCTCAAGGTCTTTCCTCTACTGTCACTGGTTTCAACATATCCTTGGAAATGGCATGCTTAGGTATTACTAAGACTTGCTCAAGATCTCACCCCTACCTAGCACAGGGAAGGAGTCAGTTGACTTCTTCAGTGGTGAACTGCATTAAAAAAAAAATCAGACTCACCCCACTACTTGAAAATGTATTTAACAATGTGTTGAAATTATACATAACTCTTCCTTAGAAACAATAATATTCTGTAGATTATGTACTGTTTTTCTTGGCTTACATGGAAACCTTTTAACCTTAAAAAAATCTCCCCCAAAATAGGGTTTCCGTCTTATATTCCACGTATAAAATGTGAACCTTAAATCCTGTAGTTTATGGTGAGCATGGGATATTTTTTATGGTTGGCTAACTCTTGCCTTGGTCAATATCAGCACAAATATTTTCTACTGAAACAATTTAATTCACATTATTATAATAAAATAATAAAAGTCAATTGTAATAAAAGTACTCTTACTTTATATAATATGCAGTATGATTGCATGACAATAATAAAATGCATATTCATCAAGAGAAATCCTAAACCATTGTGGTTGTTAATTGACAATATTTTTCCTCTTTTTTTTCAATGATATTGAACAAAATCACAACTGGGTGTGTGTCTGAACAAATCATGTAAAGATCCCATTCAAGAACAGTGAAACGAGTAGATGGTTAATCGGGAAAAGTCATTCAGACTACCGTAATAGCCTATTGAAAACACAACACCCACTCATGCGGGTTTGTAGATTGTGGTAGCCAATTGACAATATCTCCCCAATGTTTTTTTTCATTAGAATTTGAGTGAAAAGAAAGCATATGCTTACTAAATTTATTTAATAAATTCAATACATTTTAAAATATGATATGGTGGTGTCATCTTGTATGGTGAATATAGCCCAAAACCTACATTTTAACTTGAAAATTTGGGGATTGTTGCTATGTACACCAGTATATACAGTAGTTAAAGTTATGTTTTCATTGATTCTACTTAATAAAAGGAATACTGTTTTTTTTTTTTTTTTTCCGGAATTACATTGTTTATAATAACATTACTACCATCAATGCTTTTTAGTCTATATGTGAGTTATTCATTTTTCAGCAGACACCTCAATCAAGATTTTTTGAGTTATAGCCAATGTAACTGTCAAGTTTCTAGAAACTTTGTCATCATTTTTTTCTTTAAAATACAACTTGGTAACCTACATTTAGAAACAGAGGCAACAGGTATTAATTTAGCTTAGTAGCTTTTGCTTATTTTTCTTCCCTTTGCAATTGTTTTGGCAGATAAATCATGGCGAAGGCGGGAATGGTGATATTTATTTAACTTTCCTGTTTTTGGTTAAGTGTCTCGCCTACTGCTTTTGTCTCAAGAAAGGGAGAAGCTGATTTAAATGGACAATATTTTCACTTCATAAAAGCTGGAAGACTGTGCATGTATTTTATTTATTTCCTGGTTGACAATAAATAATGCAGCCTGTTGCCATAATGCCTCATCTTTTTTCTCCCTTACACACATTTCAAAATAAGGCAACATGCATTGATTGAAAATGTGCAAAATATGTAACATGTTAATATTATCATAATAACGTTTGAGTTTTTCAAAAGAAAGCCTGTAGAAATTTCTGATATGTAAAATTGTGACCAATACAAAACTTTTAAATTTTTTATTTCTGAAAAGTTTACACTTTAAAATCCAAGTCATGTGTATAAATTATGTAGGTAAAATTTGAACTAAGTGCTTTAAAAATGCATTTAAAAATCATTTAAATGTCTCCTTTTTAGTAAAATTTTTGTTATATTTGAAGAAAAAATATAGCCCAAGGTTAAAACCAATGTATAAAAAAAAAATAATTTTACACATTTCATCAATCATTTACGACATTTTTAAAGCACAGACATGGTCAATTTATTGAGATTTGCCAATTTAAATGAAATTTTATCATGATCTGCCAATTTAAATGAAATTTTATCATGATCTGCCAATTTAAATGAAATTTTATCATGATCTGCCAATTTAACTGAAATTTTATGATCTGCCATTTTAATTGAAATTTTATCATGATCTGCCATTTTAATTTTATAGCACTTAAAAAACACTATTAAAAATTAAATATCTGTCCTAAAGATTTGTTTCAAAGTAAAATTAAGGATGAATTAAAAGAATTTTTGAAAATATTATTTCATGCTTAAAATATACTGGAAAACACATTGAAGGCAGCAAGATATATTACACCTGTCAACAAGTTTATAGTCAAGCAGAAGCAGTTTGACTCACAATCCCTACTTTAAAAAATATCTCAAATTTAATAAAATATGGAGAACTAAGATACCAAAATACAGAAACTGGTTTAATTTATGCTTTAAAAGCTTTATATAACCAATAAGTTAGGAAGATATTTTTATTCTATAGCTTTTAATGAAACTTACAGCTCACTTGAAGTTATTATGTAAATCATATAAAGTTCAATAACTCAAAATGTCTCTTTCCTCTTGATGTGCCATAGAAATTTTAGCTATCTCTTTCTGATGTTAAGTATAAGTATCCTTTTCATTTCCATTGTCACATGTTTGATCCTTGGTATTCTCAGCATCCTCCTGTAGAACCACGTTTCTGTTGCTTCAAGTCTCTTCTTTATCTGTGAGGAGATTATCTAGCATTCATTGCCATATAGAAGGGCTTGTATTACTTTTCTTTGTTTCTAATAAAATTTTTCTATTTCTTAATACTTTGCTTAGATTTTGGAAAGTATCATTCTTTATTCCACTGTATTTCAGTTTTGGATTTCAGTGTCACATTTTCCATCCTCTATTAAAACCCTTCCAAGATATTTAAATTTTTAGACTTGTTTGATTTTGGTATCTCTGATTTGTAATTTGCATGTTGGACTGTTTCTTTTGTTAACAAACATGCATTGTTTCTTCGTGCAATTGATGGTTAGTCCTTTCTTCTCACTTCTGTAGGAGTTCTTATAGTTTGCTTTCTATATCTGCTATGCACATTGTGTCATCTGCATATCTTATGTTAAGATTGTGGCCATCAATAATGAATCATCTTGCTAAGAGTTAGTTCTCTCAAAATCACATCACCGTGTTTGTTGAATCAGTCTGGTGTGAAGATCCATCACCCCTTTGATTAAAAAAATAAATAAATAAATAATAAGCTTATTAGATTTCAAGAAAATTTTCTTTATTTATTCTTCTATGAATGAATGAATTAGTTTATGAAAAGAATATTTGTGTGAATAATGTTAAGAATTTTGTCAATCCTTTTGATTAACAATCATTCACACATTTACATACATTTTTCTGGTAACTATTTGAAAACAAGTTTTAAGAATTCTCTTCTTGAATAGTTTAAACATTTCACTATCTTTATGTTATGGTGTGGACCATAAAAGATAACTTGGACTCGGATATAAGGTTTAATAATATATTCTTGGTAAAAGAAGTACAACAGTAAATGTGGACAGGAGAGTACTTTCTCTCACTGGTGCTTCCCAACTCATAGTTGGTAGCCACATTATATAAGTGTGGAATAGTCCATTTGTAGGTAGGTTAGGTTCCCACAATACTGTATCTGTCTATATTTCTGAGATGAGATATTCTGTACACTATTTACATTATTTGGACTATTGTCCTCATCTTTGTCACCATATTTATTACAATATGGGAACCAGTAATAAGAAGTGCCAGAAAAAAAGCAATAACAACAAAAAAAATTGCAATATGAGCACTGGTAAAAACATGGAATGATAACAGCAAAAATTGCAATATGAGCACTGGTAAAAACTGATGGCCGAGACATTAGGTTTATAATACCCAGAAATTCAGACACAGAAGGACACATGGCACAGTGGATAAAGGCATTGGTTAGATCCAGTGACAGGACCCAAAGAGTGTGAGTTCAATACTTGGTTAAGGCAGTGGAGAGGGATAACTGATAACTGACATCCATTAAACATGGCACATGGAACTAAAACAGTCTACCCCAGTGAGCGAAATAAAGGGTTCAGTTTGACATTCCAACCACCTGAAGAAGGCTGGAGCATACAACAGCTGAAATATTGTGATAAATATGGCGATATGAATAATGTAAATAAATTTACCTATCTCCATAATGATTTTAAAATGATAAAAGATGCCATTGTATGCCATGAAATAAGATACTGGTAGTTAAAATAAAGTATTAAAAAAGTAATCATAAGTAAAGAAAAAATTGTATTTTCTATTTGTTTTAATGTTAGAAAACTATTATGACAGTAGAATTGTCCAATTTCTCAAGTTAAAAAAATAAAAAAATAAACCGATTGTTACTATAAATAATTCCATACCAAAGGCAAAAAACAGTTACATTCTCACTTAAATAATGGAGTATTCACGTACACTTCTTTCTTTTTGTTCTGCCATGTCCTTTCAGGATGTAGGTGTTCATGGCTCTCCACCTCCCTCTATCCCTTGCAGCTCTGAACAAGTTCCTTCCCTCTGCTTCCTCCCCCAGACCACATTTTGTCATTCACTTGCTTAAGTCCACCAGGTATGTCATGCATGACTACAGGATTGACTTTAAAAAAACATATTAACCATTACCATTTTTTAAAAATGTTCTATTCATATATTCATACATTAATATATACCAAAAATTTGAATTAATTCCAAAGATTATTTTTCAAAAATCTTATTTTTTCCTTTTGTTTTTTTTAAGTAAAATCCTTAGTGAGCTTTGTCTGTTGCTGTTTATTGTGTGTGTCAGCTGGCATGTACCAATAAACCCAAGTGCCAATAGGTAAATTTTGGTTGTTTGTTATCAGTTATGGACAGGGGAGGGTGAAACAACCACTATCTGACCTTTGAACTTAGTTGACATCAAACACACTAACTCCTCTGTTAACATGTGCATCTTGAAGCAAATTGTGATTTCTTTATAGATTATGAGCCAACATTTGCTTTCTTCTAGTTGTGGTTGAAAATTCCTTAAGGGCTTTTATAAATACAAAGTGTAAATTCTGACTGAATTTTTAAGGAAACTAAACTGCCATTTCTTATGGCAATGTGATTGTTTTGAAAGAAAATAAAACAGCTGCAGAATTTTAACATTTGCAGATGTAAATTTTGCCTGCTGAGAAGTGGTCCAGGCTTCGCAGCAATTAATTATTTTCTAGTAATTTATTGTCTGATAATATATATATATATATATATATATATAATATATATATATATATATTATTATTTAATTACTATTTTTAGTGGATACCCTTATTTGAGTGGACACTCCGCTTTTTTTGAGTAAACCATATATTTATTTATTTTATCAATCAGTCTGAATATTTGAGAAATCTTATTAAAGAACAATATGTGCTCTCCAGCAGGATTCAAATCTGAATCTCCCATGACAGGAGAAACTGGTATCAGATCCGATGTGTTTTTGACTGACACTGGTTGCACAGTGCATCATGATTCAAGCAAAGTCAAAAAGTGTGGAAAATGCATATTTTTCTTTTAATAAAATTTCTCAAATATTCAGGCTTGTAGGCAAAAATAAATATACTGTTTAATAAATAGAGTGTCTACTCAAGTCTGTATATCTACTAAAAATAATGTTTAAGTAATAATATATGTGATGGGCATGTGACTAAGTAGTTAGAACTTACTGACCTGAGTTTGAATCTCATCTAGGTTGATTTCTCAAAGATGTGACATCTTGATGTTATCGGAATGGGGGGACAATCCCATCATGCAGCAATATTGGTCTGTGCCCAGAAACCACACCACAGGTTGATTCAAGCCATGCAAGTGAAAGTGGGTAGATAGAACTGTTCAGAAGACATCGACAGTTTTGCATGTACAAAGTCACAAGTCATTGTGAATGAGGGATTGAGCATATTGGCCTTTTTTCAAATTGTTGATCACACCGGATTATTTACACTCTCCTAGAAATTGTAACTAAGTTCCACTCAACATAATTGCAGTATAAACTGCAGGTAGATTCTATAGATACTGAGTAAACGCAAATGTACCTGAGTAAGTCATTGATTTGACTCGTGCTTTATATTGATCCAGGTCGGACATACTTCTTCTTAGTACCTTGGTTTGTACCTTCTACTTCAGTTATCATTTTTCTATTATGCAGCACTGGTTTACTTGTGGCAAGAGGTGCTCAAAATCTTTTTAGACTTTACTCTTTGGTTTGCCTCATACTGTATAGAGAGAGAAAGGGAGAGTGTGGACATAGGAATCAACACAAAATGGTAAATGTCAGTTTCATGCTTTAAATGTTCTTCAAACCATGTCAACTCTAAGAATCAATAAAATTATTAATGACTTCGACTAGAAGTGTTCAGAATGTTTTTATTTCTATAATTTTGTTTTAGACCTTCCTTTCTTCCTTCAGCACTTGAGTAATGTCCCTGCTCTGTTGTAATTAGTTATGATTTTCAAATATTTTCAGTCATAAGAATGAAATAATTTTTTGATCCATATTCGTTTTAATATTAGGTTACCCCCCAAAATTAATTATAGTTTTGTCATTAGAAGGCACAAGGAGTGTTTAGTTTAACTTCATTCAAAAGGATTGTTTATTTATTATATTGGGACAATGCTCATATTTTTATTTGCTGAATCAAATAATGAAAAGGGAAGTAAATAAGTCAAATTTTTGGCATTTAACTTTTCTTTTAAGAAAGGTAAAAATTCTACTTAAATGTAAAAATAGATTTGTTCTTTTTATGGAGAATGTACTGTAACAGAAAAAAACAGATTTGGCCTACAATAGATCAATATTTTATATCCTTGACATTGGATTGTTTCACAAGTATTTCTCCTGAAAGGTTTTAATCAGACTTTAAGCTTTGATCTTCACTTATTTTTTTTTATTTTTTTGATAAACTTCACCCCATGCAAGGCAATATAGTCACTGAGACACAAGAGGTTACTTAGTGTGAAAGGGTTAGAAACAGAAACCTTGCTAAGGAGAAAGAACAAAGAATAATAATCAGGAGTACAGTATATAACGATTAACATTGCACTTAAATTTTTGCAGATTAACTGGAAAGTATAGAGCTGTAAGAGTTTCACAAGTGAGAAGTGTGAGAAAAACTGTTAGCATAGAATTTACAGTTACATCTAGATAATTCAACTGTAAGTTGGTGAGACCTCATTGCCAGTCTAGTACTGGGATTAATTTCAAAGAGTCTAGGCACCATAATGAAGAGTTCATCTAAACAATTACCATGAAAATATTTAGAGAAAAAGCAAAGGGAGGCAACCTTACGGCAGTGGGAAAGTAGCTGTATCTGAGATGCCAAATCAGGACCAATGATATTGCAGATTCTTCTTTGGATTTTATCAAGGAGCTCTAGATAAATAGCAGGAGCATTGGACCATAGGTGTGTCAATATTCTAAGCATAGATGAATGGTAGACTTATAGATATGTAAGATAGATTCTAGAGAGAAAAATTGTCTATGAAACAGTGAACCAATTTTCTTATCAGCTGACCTAGCAATGGATTCAATATAGACTTTCCACTTCCTGTCAGCTGAGAGTGTTAGCCTAAAAAGGGACAATGAGTCCGTCTTCTGGATGTCAGCAACAGCTATGCTGATGGAAGGCAGAGAGGAGTCTCTCAGATGATTAATAGAGAGCAGCTTTATTTTATTTTATTAAAATTAACAAGCCATCCTTTGCTCCAGTTAACAACAGACTGAAGGTTATTTTGTACATCAGCTGCCATTTTGACCTTATCTAACTGATCACTGTCCTGGGTAAGATGATAAACTACATCCAACAGTAAGGCCTTTCATCAGAAGGTTTTGAGGAGTGTGGAACCACTTTAATTGCTGGTGTTCCCAGGTCCACTCTGAATCAGGGTGGTAGCACTTGTTAGGGTTCCAGCTATGGGCAAATAGTTAACCCCCTCCAAAAGGGGTCTGAACACTATGAAAGTACAAAAATAGGTTTTACTACCAGCAATACGTTTTTTTTGTTATTTTATTCTTACCAGCAATACCTTTCCCCCAAAAAAAAAAAAATTACCAGCAATACATTTTTGAAAAAATAAATATTACTAGCAGTACACTTTTGAAAGAAAATATTACCAGCAATAAAAATCTTGTTGGCATTAAATGACCCATTGAAGTTGATATGCCCTAAAACAAAACAAACCAAATTATCTAACTGAACAGACTTATTATCGAGGGAGAAGTAAATGGTTGTCGTCAGTGTAGATACCAAGTTGAAAGCTAATGCCATCAGGAAGGTCATTAATGAAAATCAAAAACAATGTAGAACAAAGGACACTTGCTTTAGTATGAAAAGAATTGGAAAAGTAGTCTTTTAGTATCATTTTTTTTTTTTAATCAGTATCTCCTTTCTGGCTCCATGCTTTCCAGCCAAATTTAATCTGCAGAAATTTAAATGCTATGTCAATCCCTATCTACTATAACTGACATCCATTAAAACATGGCATGTGGAACTAGAACAGTCTACCCCAGTGAGTGAAATAAAGGGTTCAGTTTGACATTCCAATCACCTGAAGAAGGCCAGAGCGTACAATGGCCGAAACATTGTAATAAATATGGCGACAAAGATAGTCCGAATAATGTAAATAGTGTACATAATACCTCATCTCAGAAATATAGACAGTTACTCTTCGGTTAACTTGGGGGTGGACCTGGTTACATTTCAGGGTGCATTAGTGTACCCCAGCACATCGTTTGAGAAACATTGGTCTATGGTACTCTCAGTATGCTTCGATAAAATCACATTTATGTTTCTTCAGATCTCTTCTTCATCTGCAAGGATATAGGACTGATAATATATAACTGTTTAGTACTTTTCGTTGTTTCTCACAAAATTTTGTAGTTTCTTAAAACTTTACTTAGATTTTGGAAGGCCTCTTTCTCTGTTTCAATGCCCCTTAAGATTTCAGTTTTGCACTTACTGTCTTCTGTCACAACTGTTCCCAGATGTTTAAATTGTCATACTTGTTTTATTTTGCTATTTTGTAATTTGGACTGTTCCTTTTTGCTAACAACCATGCATACTATCTTCTTACAACTGATGTTTAGTCCTTTCTTCTTGCTTTCCTTCACTACCCTCTGTAGGAGTTCTTATAGTTTGTGTTGTAATCTAGAAAAGGTTACTGAATGAGGGATAACCAAAAATGGAGGTTGGAAATGAAATGGTAATCTTTATAACATCAACAGAATACAATACATGTCAGCGGTGTGAAGTAGGTAAACCATTGCTGGTAGCAGACAAATTAGACAGCATACTACCCCTCGAACGTATTTATGAGGATTGGGACATACACATTAGTGTTCATGGGTATGGTATATAACAGTTTGTTTTATATATCTACTATGGGCACTGTGTCATCTTCATATCTTATGTTGTTAAGATTGTAGCCACCAATAATAAATCCTGGTAGGACTGTTAGTCCTCCCAGAATCACCTCACCATATTTGTTGAATCAGTTTAGTGAGAAGGTATATCACCCTTTGAATTACAAAAAATAAAAAATCTACTAAAAATAAGCTTATTAAATTTGAATAATTTTTTCTTATTCCTCTGGGAATGAATTACTTTATGAAAAGAGCATCTTAGTCAATCCTTTTTAAGGCAATCATTCATCTATGCACTTACAGAGATTTTTCTGAAATCTATTTTCTTGCAGTTGATGTTTAGTCATTTCTTCTCTCTTTTTACTTCATCAAATAATATCAGCTAGTTTGTGAAACCATCTCTGGGCACCCTATCCAAAATGTAGATAGTACATTCTCTAAGATCAACTGCTCTCTTACTGCTGTGGTGGGTCTTCATGTATCTGTGATACAGCTCTTTTTTCATGCATACATGCCAAGTATAGCTGTACTGATCACATGGACATCTACTCGGTGGTCAGGGGGTGGGGGTCATCTTTCAGGTTCAACTATGAATTTCTCTTAAGGAGACTCGGTACAAAGTCTGTTTTGGCATGATCTGGGGTGATATAGATACTACAAATGGAATATGTGAAAAACAGTTTGATGTTGAAAAGTTTTGATTTAACTATTGACATTTTGCTTCTTTATGTGAGCATTTTCAAAGCACAAAGAAAAATTCTAAGAAAAAGTCATTACCATGGCAGCCTTGTTATACAAACTATTAGAGGTAATTGGAAAGATCCTTATAGATAATATAAAATTTAAAATTCATCATGATTTGCATATAAGAAATATGTTAAAATGTAAATATGATAATTTGACATAAAAAAAATGAGAAAATGAATGAATAAACATTTCAGTAAGAAAAATAAAATGTAAACAGTTGACAAAAATTGGTGAATATTTATAATTGTCAGCTGTATACAATTGCTTCCCAAATTCAATGGTGAAAAAAGTCTGTGAGCACATGAAGCCTGTGGGCCTCTGCAGAGATCATCCCTCTTTGAACATTGTGGACTGGCTCTACAGATTTAGAAAGAATTTTGCCAAATAACAGAAACTACATCGCTTGAGGAGCAACAAACAGCAGCAACAAATAAAATGGATGGCACATATAACTTGAAGAGAATATAATCACATAATCAAGATGTTGACATTCCACACTATTTCAAACAAAATGTTAGGAAGGAAACTCCCATCAATACTGGAAAGAGAGATAAGAGCTACTGGACTTGAGAAATCTATTTTCCTGAAAAATTGTTTTAAGAGAAAGATTTATGAATTTCAACTGAAAGAAGTACTGGCTGCTAAATCAATGAATGCCGAGTGTTCATTTCTTTGTAATATTTCCATATAATTATATTCTTTAACATGTAAATAATATATATGAAGTTTAATTTAAAATCTTAAGGTGTTTAGTCAGCATCCATTTTAATATTATTTTCAAGTGTTATCAACTAGAAATGGTGTGACACACACACATATATATATATATATATATATATATATATATATATATATATATATATATATAATGTAACAAAGTTGCTATAGTAAAGAGTTTTCCTTACAGTTTTCATTTGTATTTTGAAAATACTCATATAAAGTAGCAAAACGTCAACATTATAAAAAAAAATAATGTTCGGCATGCAACTGATTTTCACGTATCTCATTTTTATATACTCCTTGTCTATCATTTATCACACACACACACACACATACACACACATGAAAGAGAGGTGGATATCTGAATGTTGGTAATCCAGGTGCTGAACTAATTACAGTGATGTGAACTAACAAATCTAGACAGGTGTATGAAAGAAACAAAGAAAGGGAACTAAATTCAAGCAATGATATGTACTTTTAGGTGCAATGAATTCCAAGGACCAAATATTTCTTTTCTTGTGTGCCACAAACTCTAGAGATTGAGTGATGAATCTTACTTTTTGTGTCTAAAAAAAATATGGCAGAAATATGAGGAAATGGAATAAAAAGAAATGTTATTAACCATAGGTAAAGTCTTGGGCTTTCTCCAGCAAAAAATTATGGAGAAGGATTAGTTAGAGAAGGGATGTAAATAATTTACTTACATCAGAAAGAATAGGGCCTCTGATTTTGAAAATAGAATTTGTGCAGTGAATGAAGCTGTTCAAACTTCCTTCCTATTTTTTTCATACATCTAAAGAAATTGTAAACTATAATTTTTGAAAGTCAAAATTTCACTTAACTTTGTTGAAAAATATTTAACTTTTCTTCTCTCTTTAAGCATTTCACCCCTAAGAAGGCGGGAAGCCACTAGTATGCAAGGGGTTATAGATGAGATGAGGTAGGAATGATAGCAGAAAGGATTAGAAGGATAGTGGATAGATCAAGACAACTGGAGATGTCAATTGACATTACATTTGAATAGTTGGAGATTATAGCTATCAGGAATAGGGAAGGGAGTTCCACAGGCGAGAGGTGTGAGCAAAAAATATTTTCTTGGGTATTTGGACACTTGGCCGAAAATGTAGTGGTATACTTACATATATGTCACACTTTTTATCATAATGTGCTATATATATATATATATATATATATATATATATATATTTACAATAAAAAGAAAGAACAGTAAGATATATAATCCGGTGTTCTTATTGATATCTTTATTTTTACAAAACAGTGCTTAATGTAAATTTACAGAGCATAAATATTATAAATAAACTGATTTAAAATATGGTTTCTTTGCTACACAGGAATTACCATGTTTCAAAACCCGAAGCTAAAAACTTCAAATTTAATTATATAGTTAAATTAAAAGCATTAGTTCTATTTCATCTTCAAGCGAATTTTGGAATGTAATATTCCCTTTTTCTTATATATTTATACATATATTTATATATATATTTTACTTATATATTTATATATATATTTACTGTATTAATTTATAAGTTTTTTTTTTTAAAAATCTATTCTGTATATATTATATTTTACTTCATATATAATGGTGGAGTATGCATGGCACTGGTTACATTGGGTTGAACATTGATAGCTGGTATTTACAGGTTGGGTTTGAGCAGGTTGAATACTAAAGGGTTAAATTGAAGTTTTGAATTGACATTTCTGAGTTTTTCTCTTTTTCTGAAATCTGGTTTTAACTCTTTAATAAGTCAAATGTTTGTTGTTTAAATTCTCACATGTCTTTAAAATAAGGCATAACAATTGCAAGTGAACTTGTAACAATTGGCACTTGTATCTAGAAAGAAACATTTTCTTTTCAAGACTTATTTTCAAGGTTATAGGAGTGGGGGTCCAGTTTATCATGTAAATTCAAATTGATTCTTTTAGGGAAGTCAAAAAAAAATATTCTCATACTGTGATTTCTTAAAAATTTAAAAAAATAAACTTTTTTTTTCTTTTTTTAAATCATAATCTTAAGTACATTTTTCATATATTGCTATCAATTAAGCCCTTCAGGTTATGATATTAAAAAAAAATTTCAATAAAGAAATCATATGTTATGAGAAAATTTTATTTTGGTTTCCCTCATTTGATCAACTTATGATCGATTTACTTGACAAACTGGACCCTGTTACATAACATTTTAAAAAATATAAATATTTTTTTTTTGATATTCATAGTTTGGAGTGAAAAAAAGAAAAATTATTTCTGTTTGCAGTGCCAATTATACAATTTCACCGAATTGCAATATAAGGCAAAGTATTAACAACCAAAGAATTTGGTTCATATAACTGAAGAACTGCTAGATGAATTTTTATTAAAATTTAAATATAACTGTTAAAAATTACTGTAGATCATTCTATACAGATAATGCTGGTAAAAGAGAATAGGGGTGGAGGGTTGGCAGATTATCTCACCTCCCACCCTTCCACCTGAATTTCTCTCTTTTTTTCACTCTCACCCTCTTCCATTTTAGCCATAATTGCAAATTTAACCAAAATGTGAATATGGTCATGGCTGTTATTAGCTTTCTTGTCAAGCAAGATGGGTGTCGTGGTACTCTGAAATAAACAGAAGAGGTGTCGGTGCCTTGCAGCTTGTATGAGTGCCTGCTTTGCTTCTGTCTGCCATTATATGAGTCACAATAATGTATCTGAATATTTTTTTTGTTTTATTTTCATTTTACTTACTTATACATATTTTTATGTGGGATAAGAAAGGGTGTGGGTCTGTTAACTTGTCCCACGCGCCTTGTTGTTCATTATAATGGATGGAGTCAGAAAGTCAGTGTTACTTCTCACTTATTCTGTTTTGTGGGGAGGTGTGCACACTTAAAAAAAATGGTCTCTGCTTTCTTTTTATTTTGTGGTATTGAAGGTGAAAGGAATGGACTGGAATGCACAAATGTCCTGTCAGTTGGAGGGTAAAGAGTGGAAAGGGATGCAGAGTCCATTATGTCAAGCTGTCTCTAGATTACTTACATTGGGTTTTTTTTTTTTTTTTATTTGTTTTTTTTATCTTTTTTTTTTTTTTTAAACTTTCTCTTCCATTCTCTTTTTGTTTCTCACTTTTTGTGCTTCACTCTTCTTTTCTACTTTATTTTTTTATTTTGTCTTTGTTTCTCTTGCTTTTTTTTTTTCATATTTCCTTTTCTCCTCTTTACTTTTTTCTTTTTACTTTCTGCACTTCCTTATACCTTTTCTTTCTTTACATTTTTTTTTTTTACTATCTTTTTCTTTTTTTTTTCTTTTCCTTCCCCTTTTTTTCTCTTTTTTTTCCCCCCTTTCCCTGCTGTTTTCTTGTTTTTCATTAAATGCCATGTCCTTGAAGCATCTAGGTGATCATGACTCTCCACATAATCCTTTTATTTATTGTAAATTTCAATAACTTCTTGAGAAAGGTAGTGGAGTATTTTCCGGTTTAATTCATAGTTTGGAATTCAATTTTTTTTTCTCTTAGAGTGGTTGCTATTCTATACCTAGCGATGGGGAAAAACTTTAGTGTAAAAGTGCATGCAAGAGACTAGACTAAAATTTGAACTCATCTCACTGGTTCTACCTTCTGCGCCAATGCCCATTACACTATTCACACTCTCTTTTTCTTTCTTCTCCATTTTCTTATTTGTTTCTGCTTTGCCCATGACTTTATGTACTTCACATTTCTTTTTAGCCCCTTGACTTCCCCCTCGACCTTTTGTTTGTTTGATTTCTGCTTTTTCTTCTTAATAATTTTTTTCATTGTGCTTCTTTACAGACAATCTTTTAGACATTTACAATGTTTATTCAAGAACTGTTTCCAAAATATTGTTCTATTTCAAGTCTTTTCACTTTGTAGACCATTTTTAGGCCAACGTTGATAATTTCTCTCCTGCATTTACTCATCCATCATCATATTTTGGCTGTTCTGCCACATTTACATTGTCCTTTACCATTTCCTGCTAAATTGAGCACATGCACTATTGCCAGGAATATGACAGCCACAATTTTTCTTTTTCTTATCAACTGGACCTATCTTTTATAAAAAAAAAAAAAGGAACTGTTATTGCATTAATTTGGAAAAACAAAAGGCACATCTTAATATGCTGTGTCTTCTTTAGGATGTAGGTGATCATGGCTCTCCACAATTTCCAGTCTTTCATAGCTCTTAATAGATTTTGTCTTTTTGTTATTTCTCCTAAACCTTGCTCCACAATCCATTTACTCAAGTGCATTAAGTAAATTATGCATTGTTTTCCTCTGTTCTTTTTGCCTTAAATCTGTCCTGTGAATTTCAGATTTTCCAAGGCTCCTTTCTTCATTATGTACCCTAGAAATTTCAACTATCTTTTCCTGATGTTAAATATAAGTTTCCTTTTCGTTTCCATTTTATCTAAAACTTTGTTGTTGCTCATATATTCAGTCCGTAGTATCTTCAGTATCCTGTAGAACCATATTTCTGTTGCTTCAAGTCTCTTCATCTTTCAGGAGACTGTCCAGCATTCACTGTCATACAGGAGGATAAATATCATATAATAGTTGAGCACTATTTTTTTTGTTTCTAACAAAGCTTTTCTGTTTGTTAATAATATGGTTAGAATCTCTGGCTATCCCACTACATATTCAGATTTCAGCATCACACTTTCTGGTTTCTGTTAAATCACTTCCTTAAATTGTATTTGTTTGATTTTGGCATCACCAATTTGTAATTTCCATTCTGGGCTAATCATTTTGCTAACAGCCATGCATTCTGT
Organism: Acanthosepion pharaonis; assembly: GCA_903632075.3. NCBI lineage: Eukaryota > Metazoa > Mollusca > Cephalopoda > Sepiida > Sepiidae > Acanthosepion > Acanthosepion pharaonis. The sequence goes on from CAHIKZ030000952.1 coordinate 620,734, forward strand.
CTTCCTGTAGTTGATGTTTACTTCTTTCTTCTCACTTTCTTTCATTACCTTTTGTAGGAGTTTTTGTAGTTTTTTTTTTTTTTTCTGTGTCTGCTATCAATGCTGTTATTGGCATATCTTATGTTAAGATTATAGCCACCAATAATAAATCCTGGTAGGACTTCTAGTTCTCTTGGAACTGGCTTGCTGAAAATTTTGTAGATTAGCTTTCATTTAAGTAGTAAGAATAAAATCTAAAGCTTGAAATAAGCTAAAAGCTTAAATTATAAAATACACACACACACATATATATATATATATATATATATATATATACAATATAGTAATTCATTGAATTTAGAAGAATCCTCAACAGAATGCAGAAAGCACTGGATAACTGTTTTGTCCTATTTGGGGCTTTTCAGCAGTGCACATTCACTACCAAGAATCGAACCCAGAGCTTTTCAATGCAATGCAAGTGTCATATCAACTCACCTCAGTTACAAAGAAGAAACTGAATAGACTCAATATAGCGCTGCTACTCACAAATTCCGTGGTGATATTCATCGAAGTATTCATAACCCAACGGATTGTGCCCCAAGAGCAACGTCTTTCCTTTTCCCTTAGCCACTTCATTGCAGAGCATTAGCTGGATCAAGCAAGAAAATACAAGTGATAGAATTTTGAGGAATTAGAATAATCAATACAGTAATTCATCGAGTCTAGGATAATCCTCAACAGAATGCAGAAAGCACTGGACAGCCATTTTGCCCTATTTGGGACTCATCAGCAGTGCGCATCCACTACTGAGAATTGAACCCTGGACTATTTCAATATAACACAAGCATCATATCAACTGTACCAATGGACCTCGGTGACGAAGAAGCAACTGAATAGACTCAATATAGTGCCGCTACTTACAAATTCCGTAGTGATACTCATCCAAAGGTTTGATTCTCGGTAATGAATGCGTACTGCTGATGAGTTCCAAATTGAACAAAACGCCCGTCCAGTGCTTTCTACATTCTGTTGAGGATTCTTCTAGACTGAAGGAATTACTATATTGATTATTCTTATTTCTCAAAATTCTGTCACTTTATAGGGTATATCAAAAATATTTTTACAAACTTTTTAGGTGAGTTCTTCAAACCAAAACAAGGAAAAAGTTCATTATAAACATATGACGACAAATCCTTTGTCTATGAGTTATTAATTTAATTGTATGATAAACACTGTTAATTTTACAATCCAAGATACAATCAAAAAATACTTTTAGAAACTTTAGGGTCAGGTTCCTGACAGCAAAGCAAAATATCCATATAAACTTATGTCCAAAAGGCCATTGTTGTACCTCAATACAGCGACTCATAAAAAATATTCAAAATGTCCTCCACTTACTTATACAGATGCATGCACCTCTCAGATCATTGACTGGCTAACCCTTTCAAATGGTGTCAAATGGTTTTGCAAGCTCTCCATGACATGCTGATGAAGTGTCTCTGCATTATTAATGTCTCTTGCATAAACCAGTCGATTCAGATAGAAGTTCAAAAGATTGAGGTTGGGGGGAACATGCAGACCATAGAACTGATCCACCCCTACCTGGTGATGTCAGCCAGTGCATCATGAACAATGTGACTAAAATGTGCTTGAGCCCCATCATGCATGAACCACATGCATCTTCATATTAGCAGGGGAACATCCTCTAGCAGGTCTGGAAATATGTTTGAAATAAAGTCCCTACAGATGTCTCCTGTAAGACGTGCTGGAAGAACATATGGACCTACTAGACTGTTACCTACAGTTACAGTCCTCACATTAATCGTAAACTGATGCTGGTGTCTAGCCTGTATAGTATCGTGGGGATTCTGATTTACCTACAAATGTTGGTTGTGTAAATTTGTTATTCCATCTCTTCCTTTAGCAGAAACATAATCTGATACAGCTGTACAGCTTCGTGTCCATTACTGAAAAATTGAAGGATTTGCAGATATAAGTTTGTATAGACTTTTGTCCTTGTTTTGGTGTGAGGAACCTACCCCAAACATCTTGCACACACACATATATATATATATATATATATATATATATATAAAGTGAACATTGAAATCAACACTTAGGCAACAAGCAGATGCTAGATGCAATCATCAGGCCTGATGATTGCATCAGCATGTCACCTGTCTAAGTGTTGACTTCAATGTTCACTTTTATATTTACACATGCTCTATCCCTGATATTGAGCACTTTATCCCATAAAATAGCACACCTTAAGGGTATATTTCTTATATAACGTTATAAAATTGGATATATGATCCCAGCAGAGTCATAAATTGACAATTGGAAAAACATTCAGGAAAGTATGTTTAAAAAAAAATCCAACTATGCATTTTGCCGATTAGACTTCATCAGATCAAAGGCAAAAACATTTGTGGCATGTGTATGTTTAAAATAATGAAATCTTATATTTTTCCCTTAAATCAAAGAGCATAAAATGTTAAACAATTTTTTTAAAAGTCACTCATTTTCTTTCTCTTTTTTTTTTTTTTTTTTTTTTTTTTTTAAGACCCAAACAACACCAGCTTGGGGGAAAAAAAAAGATTTCATTATTCTAAACATACACAAATCCATATACATGAAACTCACTTTTCACCTTTGATCTGAGAAAGCTTAAGAGCAACATAATTAAGGATCAAGAACAATAGAAGAAGAATCAAAAATCCATATTATGATGGTTGGTAGGATGACTGAAGCTGAGACACCAACAATATTGATGATTATTCTTTGGATTTTATCAAGAATCTCTAAATATATAGTAGGAGCACTGGACTAGATGTGGTAGCAATATACAAAGCATGGACAAAAGTTTGACTTATAAATATGTAAGATATATTCTGGAGAGAAAAAGTGTCTAGCATAACACAGTGGACTAACTTTCTTAGCAGCAGACCTAGCAATGTATTCAATATAATCTTTCTACTTCAGGTCAGCTGAGAACATCAGCCCCAGATAAGCATTATGCTGATGGAAGACAGATGCTGTAAGCTTGGATGTGTAGGTAGTCTAATGGCTTAGCATTGTTAATTGGAAAGCTGAGTTCCAATTCCTGTTGCATTCATTATATTCAGTTATGTATTTTCTTTGGGAAAGGTATGAATCCACCTCTTCTCCCCTCAGCTATGGGTTAATTAGTAAGACTTGTATCACCAAACCATTATCTTTTGCCCCAAAATTCTTAAAATTTGAAAATATTTTCTGGTCTTACTTCACCTGCTAAGAGTTGTAGAAAAAGAATCAATCAAACCAAAATTGAGAACTATAGAAAAAGATTTTATAAAAATCAATACTTGTTGTATTCAGATTTATTTTCTATTTATTGTCTTGGAGATGCTTGATGATGCTATATTATTCGACTCCAGCTGTATGTATTCTTTTTAAAATCTCTTGAATCCTATTTCCACTTTTAATTTTAATGTATTTTTTTTTTCAAGTATAGATGATCATTGCTCTCCACAGTTACCTATACTTTGTAGCTCTAATCAATGTTTGTCCCTTTACCATCCTTTTAAATCCATATACTGCTATCCATTTACACAAGTTCATTAGGTATGTTACTTGATGTTTCACTCTGCCACTCGTTTCTATATATCATGTGAGTGTTAAATTTTCTAAGCCCCCTTTCTTCATTACACAACTCAGAAATGTCAATTGTCTCTTACTGTTTCTAAGTGTAAGTTGAATTTTTCCACCATTTTCCTTAAAACTTCCTCATTGTTCACATGTTCTGTCTATAGTATTCTCAACATCCTTTTGTAGAATCACATCTCTATTTGATCCAGTTTCCTCTTCATCTTTAAGCCAATTGTCCAGCAGTCATTGTCATATAGGACAGTTGATATTACATAGCAGTTCAGTACTCTTTTCTTTGTTTCTAATGAATTTTATCTATTTCTTAATACTTTTAGTTTTTGAAAAGCATCTTTTGCCATTCCAAGATGCCTTCAGACTTCTGTATCACATTTTCCAATGTCTGTTAAAACATTTAGCAAAGTAGTTAAGTTTCTGCATTTTCTTGATCTACATTCTCAATCTGTAATTTGCGTCTTGTGCTGTCTTTCTTCCTAACAACTAAACATACTGTCTTTCAATGTGTCTTTGGATTTCAACATGGCAACAGACTAGACCACTTGAGCAAATTTAATTTGTAATTCTTCGAAAACTTTTTTGTCCTAGGTATGATGATAAACTACATTCGCATCCTGGATATGTTGATAAACTACATCCAACAACAAGGCCTCTGATCAGGAGGTTTTAAGGAGCGTAGAACCACTTCTTAATTGCTGGTGTTCCCTGGTCCACCCTGACCCGGTGTGGTAGCACTGGTTAGGGTCCCAGCTATGGGCAAATAGTTAACCCCCAAACTGGGGTTAAAACATTATGAAAATGTAAAAATAGGTTTTAATACCAGAAATACTTTGTAAAAAATTATTACCAGCAATAAAGTTTTTAAGAAAAATTATTACCAGCAATACACTTTTGAAAAAAAAATTACCAGTAATAAAAATCTTGTCAGCATTAAATAATCCATTGAGGTTGATATGTTGTAAAACAAACCAAACCTCGAACTTTTTTTTTCCAAAACAGTCTATTGAAAAATAAAAATAAAACAAGTTTTGGAAGAAGCACAAAGTGTTTAACTGATTTAGTAGTTAGTTTAAATTAAACTGAGTGACACTGAAATCCCAAAATACAATGGCAGATTAGATATAAGGTTATTGGCAAGCAGGACAGCACTGAATCCCAATTTTTCTTCCTAAGCATTTGTTACCTTTGAAAATTTTATAGTAACCTTCAGGATCTATTATTGTCTACTACTGAAGCCCATACAACTCCAGACAATGTTTCCCTCCTTATGGAAATCAAACTCTTTTCCTTATAGTCTAGCCATGATGAGACCAAATGTTTTGAATCCAATCCAACCAAAATTTGTTTTGTTTTTAGGACATTGTTGATTATAACTCTCAACAATTTCTTGTTCTTTGTAGCTCTTAATAAATTTTGTGAATTTATCTATTCTAAACCTTGTCCTGCCATCTATTTACTCAAGCTCACTAGGTAGGTTATGCATTGTTTTCCTCTCCTGTGAGTATCAAATTTTCCAAGCCCTCTTTCCTCATTATATGCCCTAGAAATTTCAACTGTCTCTTTCTTATTCTAAGTATGTGTTCTTTTTGTTTCTATTTTCTCTAAAACTTTGTCATGGCTCATATGTTCAGTAAATAGTATTCTCAGCATCTTACTGTAGAACCATGTCCTGTTGCTTCAAGCCTCTTCATCTTTGAAGATACTATCCAGTATTCACTGCCATAAAGGAGGGTTAATATTACATAACAGTTCAGCATTTGTTTTTTTGTTTTGTTTTCAACATGGTTTTTCCGTTTCTTAATTGAATTTTTGTCTTTATTCTTCTATGTGAACTTTAAATGTTCAATTTCTGTTATTTTCATGCAGTTTTCAGTCATATAAGAAACTGGTATGGTGTAGAATATGCTTGATTCTTCTTGCAGAAGTCTTTATAGCACACAAATACACACACTTCTTTGAGCTAATGAACAACATATAAAGCTGATTTTCTTGACTCTCCATCAACCTCCCTCCTGTTGAAATAAATAAACTTTGGGGTTGGCTGACACAGTAAACCTTGTCACTTATGTAAATCTACATTTCCACTTGTTCTTTTGCTCACTGTCGGTCTTTTACTTATTTTTGTTGCTATTCTGTTTATGAAAAGAAATCACATATTCCTTCAAATCGAAAGAGAGTCCCTTCCCATGTGGAGCCTTCTGTTACTATGTCACTATTTCCCTGGCAAATATTCAGATGAAATTCCATTTTTATGTCCACCAGTTCAGCTCTTTACTGCTATTACATACCATACTACTTCCACTGAGTGGAATCACCCTAATTTTCTCCATATTCCAAATGTAAGGAAGAAATTCCACTCAGATATCTTTTCTCCAAGAACTACTTTATGGAGCATGGATTCATTGCTGAACACTATAATCTTAACCTCTTTAACACAAGGGGTAGTAGTTATCTATTCTCCTCATCCTCATAATCTTCATTTCCAACTGCCTCCTCTTTCATCTATATCCCACTTCATTCGTCAAAGCTGTTTTAGCAGTAACCCTCTAACTTGCGTGGCTTTCAAATCTTATATTGGGTGAATTTGACTATCCAAACTCTATAGAAATAAACTTTTTGTAATAGTTTTTTGGACCACAACATATACAAGGGTAAATTAAAAATTATCTGCACTTTTGCCATAATATATCTTGTCACATTACCTTCTTCTCATGTGTGCTTTGTTTCTCTTTGGCATACACTACTAGTGGAGTGGCCATGTTTATACTGTGACAGCAGCAGGAAAACTTGTGATCAAACTCAAACTTCAATCACGTAATGACAATAGTACCAACTATAAAACCTAAAGAGATGTTGTGGCAAAAGTGCAGGTAATTTTTGACTTATCCATGCATATTATATATAAAGCTAAAAGGGTGTCTCAGGCCTTGAATGGCAATCTTCCTAGAGATGATGTCTTGAGAAAAACATTCGGTGTATTTGAACTGCCATGAGTGTCTGACTTGGCCACCAGGAAGTGCCTCTGGCCTTGTAAAATCTTGCCTCGAATTATTATGGCAAGAGATCAGTCAGGCAGGATCAACCTTGCTTTGCACAAGATTAATCCCAGTCCTGCCTCAACAAAAAAAAAAAAAAAAGAAAAAGCATTATGTATGTATTAGATCATTGCAAAAGTTTGTGCCCAATTAAAAACAAAGTTTTACATACGAAAAAAAACATTTATTAGTCATAGTCTCTATTGTTTTTAACAACTGTCTCCTGTTGTTCTATGAGCTTGTTGATGCCATTTTCATAGAAACTTTGTGTTTTTTGTTGGAAGAAGATTGAGAGGTAGTTTTTGACTGAGTCAAATTGCCATTTAGATTGTTCTGTAGAGATCAGAACAAATGAAAAATCTGAAGGTGAATACAGTGAATGCTGGAGGATTTCCCATTTCAATTCTTTAAGCATATGCTAGATCTCTTTTGCAACAGTCTTACATTGTCATAGTGAAAAATGACACCTTTTCATTTTTCTTGAACCCAATCCTATTCAAATTGGGAAAGGTAGTCGAGATATCAATTTTATTAGCAATCTTTTCCATCAAACACTTCAGTTTATCCTCCATAATGGCTAGTAGAGTGTCTTCAGTGATGTTGGAAGGTTACCCACAATATGGTTAAGCATTTAGGTTTAAATCAACCTGATAAAATATGCCAAAAAACTTTTTGAGTGTCCCGGGGCGTAATATAAATAAACTTTCTGAATGTTCTTTATCACAGTTCTGATGCTTACCCTTTTCTGAAATTCACAGAACATAATATGGTAAAAGTGCCAGTTTTCATCCTCCATCTTTAAGGCATTCATTTGTGAACAAAATATTAACAATTGACAGAGTCTGACTCATAACTGAACAATGAAAGTTTGCAATTTAGGACACACCAGAAATTGGTACCAAAACAAATGTTGGTGTCAAGTTGCAATGATTTTATATAAACAATGAAAATTATGAAAAATTTCTCAGATGTAACCCGTAGAAAAAGACAATATTTATAGATGTAAAAGACAATAAGAAAACTGTAATATTAGCCGACGTTTTTCGTCCAATATGGACTTTTTCGTTTTTGCCTTGAAAAAGTATACATTGGACGAAACGTGTTGGCTAATATTACAGTTTTCCTATTATCTTTTACATTTATAAATGAAAATTATGCATAAACTTTTGCAATGATTTGATATGTACTATACTTTCAACTGATACTATGCTAAATTATCATACCTTTTGCAATTGTTGATTGGTTAATGCTAGTAGTAGGAAATATTGATACACCTGAGATTTTTGGGGTTTTTTTTTTTGAAAACTCAGTAGTGTATCTTGCTTTAGGTTTGTTAGGTACTGGTAGCATGGAAAGATGAATTTAACTGAAGCTGATCAGGTTCCAATTCTAAAGAATCTTGTGGTTGAATATCTCACTGCAATAAAAATGCTTAACAATTTCTTTCCAATGTCATGAAAATGGTAATTCTTTTTATTTCTTGTTGGAGGAAGCGAAAGAGAACAAAATTGCCAGAAAATTCTTCTTGTTCCACCCATAATCAGTCCGAATTCCAAAGAAAAGGTTTGTGTTGCTTTACAACATAACCGTGCCAAGAGTTGCATGCAACTTAATCATCTCAGAGAGAAACCGATTCTGTTGCCATGCTGCGTCCGAGGTGAGGTGTTTGTCTTGAAGAGAAACCAGTCACTTTCCAGATAAATAGAAACATGTCAGGCATTTTAGAGGCAGTTGGTATTAACCTTATTTTTTTTTTCTCTCTCTCTCTGTGTTTTATCCTGTTAGGAATCTGTTTGCAATATATTTCTGCTGTCACCTGATCTACAAGGCAAAATAGTTTTTGTTTCCTTTTTATACTGAAGCAAATGATATGTGAAAATGTTATATAAATCTTGATAGTTGAATGTAAGAATAGTCATATAATTTTTGTATATTAGGAATGAGAGTGATAAATGATGCCATAACACTCATGCCCAACCACTCACATATAATATATGAGAAAAAAATCTGTGGTTTTCATAATTGATTTCTCAGTTGTGATCCAATAAAGTTAGCTATTTGCTTACTTTCTGAAAGTATTATAGAAATATGCTTTGTATGAAGGCTGTATTGGGGATAGTTTTGCCCAACACTGCAAATTGCTACTAAACCAAAATATTAATCTAAAAATATGAAAATCTTTAGCCTCGTCAGATCAAGACTTTCATATGGATATCAAACATGGCACCAAACATGTTCAGAAATTTCTAAAACGTCAGTGGTATACAACAGTTTTCTCAGACCAATGATTAAAAATGGCTTCAAGTGAATGAAGCCTTTAGGTCTGAGTGAGAACCATCTTTCTTTGAAACTTGTGGACTGTTGCTACAGAATCACAGACAAAAAACTTTACCAAATAAACCAACCACATCACTTGAGGACTTTCAACAGCAGTAACAACTAAAATGGATATCACGTGTAACTTCAAATAAAAGATTAGGAAGGAAACCCCATTTAATACTGGAAAGAGTGATAAGTTACTGGACTTAAAACTATTTTCCTTAATTGTTTTTTTTTTAAATATTTAGTTTATGAAACATTCAATAAGCACTAAACAATTCAATGTATTTTTAACTTTTTCTTAGTATCATAGCATATTTGATCACACCACAAAATATTTTTTAATATTTAGTAAGTGGCAAGTCAAATTTTCACGATTAGTCAAGTAGCATTCTGTATATCACTGCAAGGTTTTTCAGGTTTTAGTCACAGTATTTGTGTGAATTACAGGCAGGTTTATTTGTTTACTGAAAATAAAATGAATCCTGTTTTTTTTTTTTTTTTTTTTTTTTGAACTTTAAAAATTTTTGAATATTTTTTCTTTTTGTTTTTTTAAATACAACATTTTATTTTCTGCAATTTTTATTTATGTGATAAAAACCAGAAAGAACACTCAAGATAATATAAATTAAGAGCTGAATAACACAACTAGAATATTTTAAATATATTTTAAATTTTTCTTTAATATTTCATCACATTTTTCTGATTAGTCAAGTAGCTTTCTGAATATGTCTGTCAAGTAACTACAAGGAGTTTTTGGTGTTTGTCATAGTATTTGTGGACAAAATTTTATTAGTACTTTAAGGACTGACATTTTAAAAGCATATATGAATATATACAAAAATATTTTAAGACATTTTTTTATGTTTATACGTTTTTTTATAGATTCAAATATTTGAGTAAGTGCTCTGTTTATAATAAACAGTATTAACGACATTTACTGACCTGAATGTCCAAGAAATTTTTTTATAGAATATATGCGTCCTTCGACAGGAGTTGAACCTGTATCCTTTATGGAAGCATCATATAGCCTGACGCGCTTTTACTGATTGAGCCACAGAGGAGCGTTTCAGTTAGCAAGGTCGATTTTACTGTTTTTAAACTACAATTCTCCATGGTTTTCTCGTACATTCATATCTGCTCAATGCATATGTAAACATTCAGGCTGGTAAATGTTGTTATTATAAACAGAGCATTTACTTAAATATTTGTATCTGTAAAAAGAATTTATAAACATAAAAAATGACTTAAAATAATTGTCAAACTTTTTCCATTTCATAATGTGGGACATCATTTGCTTACATTTGGATAAATAAAATAATTGTTGGGCTTTGTCCATTTAATACAAAAATATGTAACATAAAAGCATATATGAATATATACAAAAATATGTAAGTATAAGAAAAAAAGAAATTACTCCCCATAAAGTGGTGGATCAAAAATATTCATTTTTTTACACTATTTACATTGTCTGTTGTCCTCATCTTTATTGTAATATTCATAATGTTTTGGCCATTGTACCTAGTTGTCTTCAGATGGTATACATTGGAATTTCAAACCGAACTCTTTATTTAGTCTACTGGGGTATATTGTTCTAGTTCCATATGCCATGCCTTTTCTGGATATCTCAGTTTAGGTTATTATTAGTAACTCAACTCTCAAAATTTTTGTTCAGCTCTGCTGTGGCTAGGTATTGAACTTAGAACTCATTGGGTCAAGTCACTGAATTTCTTCAACCAACACTTTTAATCTATGAGCTATGTGTTCTTGTGTAAACAGTTACAATACCTCATTTCAGAAATATAGACAGATTTATATTTTTGTCCTTGATTGGCTCTAAAGAGTGAGGAGTAATAATTTGTTACCCCTCATTTTTTTTTTTTTTTTTTTTTCAATCAATTACTTTATGGTGAATAATTATTTTTCTTATCATTACAGTTACCTTCCCCACTTTGTTTTATATCTTTTGATATATATTTGTATATACTTTAAAATGTCCATTTTTCAAGTGTTAATAAAAACCTATTTTTGCATATTTGAAATTTTGAAAGTTACAGATTTCTTTCTTTAATATTAACTTATTAATTCAAATTTTCAAAATAAAACCTTTTTCTATATTTTTTTTTTTTTTTTTTTTTTTTTTTTTTTAGAATAACAAGAAAGAATACTGAAGACAATATATAAGAAGAAAATTAACTAAATAATATATCTATAATATTTTAAATGGGGTGTTTGAAAACCCCATGGTGGTAATGCTGGGAAAATATCCCACCATACTAATGGTGGGTTAAGATAGATGATAAAACTGATAAGAAAAATACTCAGAAGTATTTTTTTTTTTTTTTAAAAAGATAGGCATTTTCCACTTTTTTCTTCTTTTCTCTCAGGTTAGAATGGAAAACTTTAACTTGATTACCAAGTCAGATGATTCTCTTTTGTAGATTAATTTTTCTCATTCAAAAAATGCTGGAGACATGTTTCTCTTTCAAAGAAGGAAAAAAAAGAAAGAAAAATAAAATATCTTTATGAATTGATAGACTTCAAAAGCAAGATCATTTTGAAAACTTTTAATGTGCTTTGCTTCATAAAGTTTATAATGTCAAAAATTTTTTTCTTTTTACTTTTTCTTCTTTTTTTCTTTTCTTTTTTCTTTTTCTTTTTCTCTTTCTTTTTTCTTTTTCTCTTTCTTTTTTCTTTTTCTCTTTCTTTTTTCATTTTCTCTTTTTTTCTTTTTCTCTTTCTTTTTCTCTTTTTTCTTTTTCTCTTTTTTCTTTTTCTCTTTTTTCTCTTTTTTTTTTTTTTCTTTTCTCTTTTCTCTCTTTTCTTTTTTCTTTTCTCTTTTTTCTTTTCTCTTTTTTCTTTTCTCTTTTTCTTTTCTCTTTTCTTTTCTCTTTTTTCTTTTCTCTTTTTCTTTTCTTTTTCTTTTCTCTTTTTTCTTTTCTCTTTTTTCTTTTCTCTTTTTTCTTTTCTCTTTTTTCTTTTCTCTTTTTTCTTTTCTCTTTTTTCTTTTCTCTTTTTTCTTTTCTCTTTTTTCTTTTCTCTTTTTTCTTTTCTCTTTTTTCTTTTGGTTTCTTTTTCTCTTTTCTCTTGTTCTCTTTTTTCTCTTGTTCTCTTTTTTCTCTTGTTCTCTTTTTTCTCTTGTTCTCTTTTTTCTCTTGTTCTCTTTTTTCTCTTTTCCTCTTTTTTCTCTTTTTCTCTTGTTCTCTTTTTCCTCTTTTTCTCTTGTTCTCTTTTTTCTCTTTTCCTCTTTTTCTCTTTTCCTTTTTTTCTCTTTTCTCTTTTTCTCTTTTCCTCTTTTTCTCTTGTTCTCTTGTTTTCTTTTCCTCTTTTTCTCTTGTTCTCTTTTTTTCTTTTCCTCTTTTTCTCTTTTTCTCTTTTTCTCTTTTTCTCTTTTTCTCTTTTCCTCTTTTTCTCTTTTCCTCTTTTTCTCTTTTCCTCTTTTTTCTCTTTTTCTCTTTTTTCTCTTTTCCTCTTTTTTCTCTCTTTTTTTCTTTTTTCTTTTTTTTTTTTCTCTTTTCCCTTTTTTCTCTCTTCTTTTTTCTCTCTCTTCTTTTTTAGCATATATAGAAATCTGAAGCATTTTATGAACCACAATGAATGGTGATATTTGCAATCTTTTTATCTCTAGGCATGTGAAGGAAAATTTTCCATTGATGCATTTTGGATAGTGCATGACATATTGATTTCCAGATCTGTCTGAATTTCTGGGTTGGGAAGTTACTATTATTTACAGTCAGACTAATGTCCTCATCTTTGTTGTTATCATCCCAATGTTTCAGCTATTTTGTCTTCAGTTTTATGAATTCAATCTCCGTTGTACAGATTCAATGGAAACAGAACTACCATATTTTCTTGTGCATATGACAAGAAATTTTGTACGAAAATTAAAGGCAAAAAAGAAAGGTTGTATTATTCACACATTTTGTATATACACATTTTCAGAAATTTTTACTTAGCTTAAAAAACTCTTATTTGAAACAGCAAGATTGCAAATACAATCAGTTAACACAAACCCCAGCTTTTTTTCCCCCCAAGTTAGTCCTGGTCATGACAATTAACAACATCTGGCAACACAGCCTCTGATCAAGAGATTGGAGTTTTTGATGAGTGTGAAACCACCACTTAATTACTGTCGTTCCCAAGTCTTTCCTGACTGATTGTGGTAGCACTTGTTAGGATCCCAGCTATGGGAAAATAATGAATTCCCAAACAAAAACAAAATAGTGTCAAAGTATAAAAATACATTTTTATAGTAAAAATACCAGCAATACATTTTTATATAAAATCAAATACCAACAATACATAATTATAATAAAATTACTAACAAGACATCAATCAACATGAAAGCACTCTTTCATGACATTAATCTATATAATATCCTGTAATTTCTTAAATCAAACTGTATCCCAAAATATAACTTCAACAAAACTACAATATAAAACATGCATATAAGGAGTTGATATGCCATTAAACAGACAAATCAAAATCTTCGCAAACATTAGTTTTCTTTGAATATATTATATTATAGTAACCTTCAGCATCCATGATTATGTTTAGATTATGACATTTCAATCACCATTGATATCAAACACTTGTTTTGTTTGAATATATTATAGTAACCTTCAGCATCCATGATTATGCTTAAATTATGACGTTTCAATCACCATTGATAGCAAACACTTTTCTTTGTCATGATGATATGAAACTTGTTGGATTGATTAAACCTAAATAAGTTGATTTTGTTTCATTTAACCATAGTACACTATCCTAAAACATGAAATTTTTGTAATTAATCTTCTGTGTGAACTTTAGATGGATCTTTTTGTATCCCATTTTCAATCATGATTTCTCCAAGGCAGTTTTCAGCCATATAAGCTGGTTTAGTTCAGAGAGTGTTTGGCTGTTGTAGTAGAAATATTTATAATCAAAAACACTTTTTTTTTTTTTTTTTTTTTTTTTTAAATCTTATCATAAGTCTATCCTCAGAATTTCTAAATTTATTGTTTTTATCATTCTTTAAAAAAAATTAATATTTCAAAAATATTTTTTCATATCTGGAAAAGGAAAGATGAGCATTTTATTTCAAATTTAAATAAATACAAAATGCCAAGAGATGATTCTAATGAAAGTTATTGTTTTCTGAAGAGACATTTTTTGCTAGAAACTGCTGGTATTAGTTAACCGTTGCATGATTTTTTAACCTCTTCAAAAAAAATTACCTATGTATAATTCCCTCATTTATTTTTTTGTGTAAAAACACAGATCATAACTTGCATTATACTTGAGTATATATGGTAAATGTTTTAGATCAAGAGGAGGTACACTTTGGCCTGAGAACCAAATCACTGTGTTGATTTGTCCAAGCTCACAAACAATACAAATAATGTTATTATTCTTAAAAATCAATTTTAATATTATTTTTTAATTAATATTATTATGTATAAAAGTAAAAAAAATCTTGATTATGTATTAATGACTCCTTCTCATGAATTATTTAATTAGAAGTGATATGGCAAAAGATAAATTAAAAAATGGAAACGTCTCCAAGATGAAGGATATTCTGCTTTAAAATCTTTTAATAGACAATTAATTTCAGTATTTTTAGTTTGAATTTTCTTTCTTGTATTTTGCATTGAATTTCATCTTGAATTTTGGTTACCATTTTAATATGAATAGTTTCCAATTTACCTTTCTCTTAGTGACCTGGGTATGACGATAAACTACATCCGCGTCCTGGGTATGACGATAAACTACATCCGCGTCCTTGGTATGGCGATAAACTACATCCGCGTCCTGGGTAAGATGATAAACTACGTCCAACAGCAAGGCTTCTGATAATACATTTTTGAAAAATAGATATTACCAGCTATAAGTTTTTGAAAAATAAATATTACCAGCTATATGTTTTTGAAAAAATATTACCAGCTATACATTTTGGAGGAAAAAAATATTAAAAGAAATAGATTTTTGACAAAACAAAAATATTACCAGGAAAAAAAAAAAAATTGAGGTTGATATGCCATAAAACAAAACAAACCAAACCAATGACCTTTCTCTCAAATCTGTAAATTTTTATTCATTTTAATGTATAAATTATCCACCTTTTTATCCCTCCTCCTATCAGTGCTCTGACTGGGATTTGTTTTGTGGCTTTCTTTGTGATATCCCTTGGAATGATGTTTTTTTTAATCATCCTGCTCAAAAATGTGTCACTGAGATCTCCTCCTGGGTAAACACTGGCATCAAAGCTTTCATTCCAACATAGGAATACCAAATGAAACCATGATCATCTCTTTGGTTCTCATCTACCTGTTCAGCCGCTATAACCCACAGGAATCACTTCTTCCAGCTGTACCAGAGCAACAGGTCTGATTGTCTCTTTGTCTCTGCTCGTAATGAGTACAAGCATGTCCTCAAAGAAGTGAAGTCACTGTTTACTGAGGGAACAATGGATAGCCTCACACATGTTTGGTTGTTGAGATTATTGATGGTTCTGCAATAGCAACTCCTTAGTCCCTCCTCTCTTCAATCAATTTGAAATACTGACATCTACCGCAGGTTAGATAGTGTTTTGCTCAGAAATTCTCTTCCATTTCCACTCTCAACTCATCTGGAGTACCCCTGCATGATTTCCCCACTAGAAAAATGGCTCTACTGAGTGATACCTGCATAACCCCATCACTGGTTTCAGGCACTATTTCTAAATTAGATCCCTACAAGGCAAGCAGATGTGACTGATTCCTGTCGTCATTCTAAAGAAATGTGCTCCTGTTCTCTTCAAACTTCACAACAATTGTCTTGCTGTTTCCTGCTTTCCAGCTAGTTGGAAGTCCTCCTCTGAAATTCCTGAATTAAGAATTCTGGAAAACCTTCTGACTCCTCATATTATTGCCCTATTAGTCTCTTCATATTATTGCCCTATTAGTCTCTTCATATTATTGCTCTATTAGTCTCTTCATATTATTGCCCTATTAGTCTCTTACTGATTTTTGATGAAATACTTGAGGCTCTAATCAATGTTGAAGTGGTTAAGCATCTTTGCACAGTTTCCTTTTGAACAAACAATATGGCTTCTGTTTCACCAGATCTAATGCTAATGTGTTAAAGGCCATCAATGAATATGTTTATCAAGTATGCCGAAGCTCAGGTTGTGGCTCTTGATATCATGAAGGCATTCAGCAGGGTTTGGCATGTTGGCCTTCTATACAAGCTCCAAGGCTATGGTGTCACAGGATGAATATTTGGTTTAATCCAATTATTCCTAACAAATTGTGAAATGAAGGTCATATTGAACAGGCTCACTTTCAGATCTTTTCATACCATGGAGGTCCCAGGGCTTTATCCTGGGACCTATGCTGTTTCTGAACTTCATCAATGATCTCTCTTATGTCATCAGTTTCCAACTATTTATGCAGATGAGACAACCATTTGCTCCTGTTTCAGTAGCAAATCTATCAGATCTGACAAAGTAAACTTGGCAACTGCTCTTGAAAAGGACTTCCGATGACCTGGGGTAAGAAATGGCTTGTAAATTTTAATACCTTCAAAACAAAACTGCTTTCAGTTAACCATAACAGAAATTTTTCACCCTTCTATTAGCATGGCTGATGCTAAACTTCAGGAGAGCAACTACAACTTTTTAGCCTGACATAAATTAGAGTGACTATATTGAATAAATTGCTTCATCTACTGCAAGAAAATTTGGTTCACTGTGTCATGCTAGAATGTTTTTCTTGTCTGAATCCATCTTGCACATTTATAAATCTACCATTTGTCTGTACATTGAATACCAATGCCATATCTGGTCATGTCATTCTGCTGCACATCTCAAGATTCTTGACAATATCCAAAGATGTATCAATACTGACCAGGCATCACAATTTCAGTCACTTTCTCACTGACATGATATGGCTTCCTTCTGTCTTTTCTACAAATATTTTCAGATCAACTGAGCTTTTTTCTCATGAACTGCTTCTTTGTGCAACTGAGAGAATCTTTTTCTGACAATTACAATGTTAACCTCTTCAAGTCTAGGGTTAACTGTTATCTTTCCCACATATCCACATTCTTACTGTTACCATTCATACAACAATCTCCTTGAGTAGCTCTTGGGCCTTGCATAAGTTTAATGTTATTATTTATATTTATAAAACGAATAAAAAATTACAAAAGTTGATAAATAATTAAAAAAAAACTTGATAAATAATAAAAAATTGCAAACTTAAAAGATAATGAAAAAATAAATAAATTACTTAATAAATTTAAGGAAAATTTAAAATAACTAAAAATAACAAACGTGAATAGATAATTAAAAAAATTACCAAGCCATAATAGTAATAATCATAACTAGTTTTAACACCTCAGAAAAAATTATCTTGGGAGTCAGTTACACAAAGTAGTAGTTGATGGGAAGAAGCTGTTTGGGCAGGACTTCCTCCTAACTAATGGAATATGAACAGAACAAGGATGATTCACCCTAATGTATGTGATATGGCTTATCTTAGCTTGATTAGAGTTGGTGGAACTAAGGAATATAGCTCATCTGAACATTCACCATGGAAATAGCAATGTTTTGTCTGTGGGGAAAGGTGGGAAATAAGTCATCACCCACAAGGCTAGATGGATGCTTTTGAATTGAATATTGTTGCAGAAAACAGATGTTGTTCAGCAATATGTGCTTTATATGATAGGAAATAATTCATCTCAAACCTCAGCATTTTATTCAGTATCCTTGAAATACTGTGTTTGTCTTGCCTGGTTTTCATATGTCTGCATGTCAAGAGCACCTCTCTCAACTGAGAGAAACATGGTGTTATATAGCTCTCCCAGTCCTAGATCCATGCTGACTATTAGCTAATACCTGTCCAGTATCATTCATATACAAATAGTCTGTGTCACCTACTCTAAGTAGAAGGTCTTCTTTCAACAGCCCATTGTGGAAGGGGATGCAACTCCTGCTGCTTACAGCACTACATGCAACCAATTTGAGGTATTTTATTGGACCAACCCAATTCTCTATTACAAATACATTAGTTAGTTCTCTTTTGAGAAACATCAAGTGATTTATTCAAGTTTGAATAAAATGACTTATTTTCATCTTGAAGAAATCACTCAAAATTGTAAAAAAGAGAAAATGAGTTTGAAATAAAACCATTGAAAAGAAAGGAATACATTTTGGTATAAAATCATGTTAGCTTGGAATTAGAATTTTAAAAGGTCAAAGTGCAAGAGGAAAAATTTTATAAGTATCTCCAAAATATTGTACTCATCCTGCTTAATTCTTATCCCAATATTTTACACTTTTTCTTTTTTAAATATCTATTTTTAAAATTATAATCTTGATGAAGTTCTTATGTTGAAAATCATTATTCTTTAGATTTATTTTTACTCCAGTGGCAGTGGAGATTTCAGGGGCTATTGAACTTCATTTGATGACAGTCCTTCGGAGGGTTGGCTGGATTGTGTCTCAATTAAGGGATGAGCCACATGAAATGGAGTTGATCTTGCAGTCTTTATCAATGGGGATGGTGTGGGGTAATGCTTTCTCCATCATTGCAGCTGGCAGACGATAGCAAAAAAAAAAAACCCAAAAAACAAAATTTTGATTTTGTTTATAGATACTTTGTTCAAATAAATTCATTATTTCTTAAAAAAAAAAAAAATTCAGAAAACTAAAAACGCCAGACTAATAATAACTTGCAATTCTTGATAACAACTGTAGTGATAGTTGAAAGAGCAAAAAAAAAAAAAAATGAACTATGGAAAGTTTAACATTTTTAATTCTCAGATAAAACAACACAGTTGTAAGTTGTTTTTTCTTCATATTTTCATTAAAACTTAGTAAGGGTTAAAAACAGAATCTTCTTTGACTACATTATAAAACAGCTGAAATAATTTAGGAAGCTGTCTTTGAAACTTTGAGGATATGAAGATGGTATGATATTTATTATCATGGAAAGCATAATTGGCAAGCCAAGTTCAAGTTCCACCCAAATCTGTGACTTATGTTCACTTGCGAAAAGCATGAAACCATCTCTTCCTCCCCCAGCTATGGATTAAATAACAGGGTAGACCAGACTCTGTAGCCTTAGTTGGCAGCCAGTGTAAGAGAAAGACTACTCTAAATTAAAAACAATGGAAAACCAGTTAACTATCATTCCCTAGAGACCATAAGAATTCACAGAAAACAGAGTAAAGGAATCTGCATATAGCTTACAATTGCCTGTTGTCCTGAAGGGACATGGCATTAATAAAAAAAGCAAAGTAAAATTCAGGATCTTGCTGATTAATATGCAAGTCCTTGGTAAAAGACTTTTTATCTTTCATTAACATGTATTGCATATCATCATATTTGCTTGCCTTTTAATACACAGGTACTTCATCATCTGATAGAGCTTTTATGACTTACAGCACTTGGACAGAATTCCACAACTTTCCCCATTAAAAGCACTTGAGGATATTTGGGGCTGAGTAGAAAGCACTTAGATTTTTATCCCAGAAATCATTTGTAAAGAACACCAGATGTAGACATCTTGAATATGAGGATTCGGCAGCAAAATAGTTTTAAGGATGCTCGAGATATATAGAAAAGCTTGAGTCTTAAATTAAACCTTGGATAAGTTTGAGTCTAATTAGTTAATTTGCTCTCAGAGTATAATTACAATTATTTATGACTACACCTGTGTAAGCACAGCTTGGAATTGTGTACACTTTGAAAATGCTTCATACGGATTCATTTACTCAAAGAATCATTAATAAGATTCACATGTATGACAATTTATTAAAATGTTAGAAAATTTTTGATATTCATCCTACTTAAAAAAAAAACAGCAATTTTTCATAACCCTAAAAAAATAATCCAACACATTCCTCGTGTAAATGTATTTATTAATTATTTAGTACTTAAGTATTTATCCCATACCTAAATCTGGTACTAACCTAAAACGGAACATCTATTAATAGAAATTATTATATATACTATTAACCTATTTTATGTCAGTTTCATTCTTGCTGAGGATCAATGTCAGTGGTTTCATCATTTTTAGTTTCAAATAACTTTGTTTGTCAATCAGTTCACAATTAGAAAAGCATTAGTTTCTTTGGTCAAGTCATTTATTTGTAGGTTCTGCAAAGTTATTCAGCAAACCTAAAATAAATTGTTCAGAACCACAAAGTATGTGTTTAAAGGATGGACAGTTTGAGTGGCAAATCGAGGGTAAATTGTATTGATAAAGCAGAATATCACGGACAGAGTTGAATAATATGAAGATTATAAAGAGGATTAACCCCCCCTCCGGCAAAACCCCAATCTTTGTGCTTGGAATAGAAAGCAAAAATTAAGACAATAAAGTAGAATGAAAAAGTTGGTTAATTATCAATGAGAAAAGCAATTTTCATTCTTCATGCCAATGTAAAACATGAATTGTAACACACACACACATACATATACCCATATATATATATATATATATATATATATAAATATTTGTGTATTTAGGCAGCAATCCTTCTTTTTCATGCACATTTCATTGAATATGACAGACAAGGTGCTTTGATTTTTTTCTGTGTGCTCAGAAAAAAAAGGACAATTGAACAGTTTTTATATAATTTATCTACCAATAAGAAAAAAAAATTATAAGATTATAAGAATAAGAATTTGTATAAAAAACTAAATCAAAGCACCTTGTCTGTCATATTCAATGAAATGTGCACATATATATATGTGTGTGTATGTATATATATATATATAGTCATCCACAGCCTGAGTTTTGCTGTATCACAGCTCTTCAGTTTGGCTATATGTATGATTGCTTCAAACTGGGATTGAAACCCAACCAATTTGGCATCAGTCAGAGATCCTACACCTAGGCTATCATCGCACAGCTGAGAGAAAGGGAAATTTAAATGTTTTCCATACAAAATATGCCAGTAGCTCAGAGAGCTCAATTAAGTTGAAGAGATGCATTTTATATATATATATATATATATATATATATATTATGCTTTCATCCTTTCGAGCGCTATTGAGAAAAAGGTAATCCCAAAACAATACCTGCCACCACTATTCACACACTACTCTTCATTAATGAATTGAGCACTCTGGCTGCTGGTGTTTATGCACATTCATATATAATATGTTATAATTTCCCTTTCTCTGCTGTGTGCCGATAGTTTAGGGTAGGATCTCTGACTGATGCCAAATCGGTCTGGTTTCAATCCTGGCTTGAAGCAATCAGATGTCTAGCCACACTGATGAGCTGTGATACAGCAAAACAGGCTTGTATGTGAATGACTAATATATATATATATATATATATATATATATATATATATATATATAGGCAGCATATTCCATTAAAATATATCCATTAAAATGGATAAGTGGGATTTATTTCTGTTAAATCAATTTTTTTTCTGTTTTCTCGGCATATTTATTTATTATGCATCTGTGTACAGTTGATTATATGAAAAGTATGTTTATTCATTAGTTAGAAATACAAATATATGAAAAATTTGTATGTGGTCAAATATGTTTCTCCCCACTGTTTAAATTGATATACAATGTTGGTCTTTTGTAAGATGCTTGTTGGCAGAAAAGAATTGTTTTGGATGACTAAGTTGGTTGTATTGAATTTAGTATAGTATATAATTAATTTTATTTTTTTTACTTGATCAGTGGGGGATAGATTAGTATTTATGAGTCTTTTTAGAATTTTTTCCTCCTGCTTATAGGTAGAATGCATCTGATTACAGTATAGTATTGGATATGTTTAATTATTTTCTTTCAAATAATTTTTATTTTCCCAACTACTTTCAATCTCATCTGAGACCATCTTCGGGGGTTAAAATATTTGTGGATGTGTTTACAGTAGCTCTGTAAGTTCAAAATATTTTTTCATATACAGAATTTGTTACATACAGTGTGCAAGGAATAAACTGTTGTCTAAATTATGCAAAAATGTAAATAACACTGACTTCCTCGTTTTAACAGATATATTTACCAAAATTACACAAAAATATCTTGAAATACAAAAGAGTAAATTTATTTGATACAATTGCCATTGGCTACAACCACAGCCTCCAGACGACTACAGAATCTCCTGCAACTCTTCTGGATGGTCTCCTTGTTTAAGTTGGTGAATGCTGCCATAATCCTTGCCTTCAGTTCATTTTTTGTGTTACAAGGAGTTTTGTTGGTTTCTTGTTCAACTGCACTCCACACATAATAATCAAGGGGGTCACAGTCTGGGGAGTTAGGTAGCCAGATGTAAAGGGTGATGTAGTTACAAAAAATGTCTGACAGCCATGAGTAGGTCCTCCTGCTTGTGTGGTGTTGTGCAGAGTCCTGTTGCCAGACATTGGGTCTTCCAGCAGTCACCCTCTTGACCTAGGGCAGCACTATTTCCTCAAGGCACTTGGTGTGGGCCTCTGTGTTGAGTCTGAGACCCTCACCAAATAATCAGAATGAAATTTTTCGAGCTGCCAAACCATCGTAATCACCATTAGACTCATCCAAGTCTTTCTGAATCCTCTGCACTGTCCTCAGATTGACACCCAAATATTCTGAAATGTTCATATTGAACATAATTTTTTACAATAGATAATAAGCATAATTTGTTTTTTGTCAATAGATATGTATCTAAAGTTTTCAGTCTCTTATCTTTTCTTATATGTAATTATATAATTTGGTTCATTTGTTTAAATATTCCAACATTTTTATCAGTTGTCATACATGTGAATCTTATTAATGATTCTTTGAGTAAATGAATCAGTATGAAGTATTTTGGAAGTGTACACACTTACAAGCTGCACTTACACAGATGTAGTCATAAATAATTGTAATTATACTCTGAGAGCAAATTAACTAATTAGGTTCAAACTTATCCAAAGTTTAAAATTCAAGATTTCGTATATTTCTCAAGCACCTTTTGCTGTAAAATCCTGATATTCAAAATTTCTACATCTGTTATTTTTTTTACAAATAATTTGATAATGATTTTATATTATCTTTGTTGGAATTTTGTTAATGCCTTTTTTTTTTTTTTTTTCAAGGTTGGATTTTTGTCTGAATTTCTGAGATGAGGAATTAGCATTATCTACATTATTTCCATTCAGACTACTGTCCTCCATAAACTGGTTACTAAACAAAGCTCTAGGGCTACTGTCCTCATAAAATGGTTGCCAAACAAGGCTGTAAGGTGGCTGTCCTTATAGACTGGTTGGCAACAAAAGCTATAAGGCAGGCACCTTTATAGGCTGGCTGTAGTGTGTCCTGCTATTCACGCATAGCTAGAGGAGAAGAGATGGATTTGTACCTTTCCTAAGGGTATTTGTACATAATACACACAAACTCTCTTACATACATACATATATATATATATATATATATATTATTTGCATCACCCTGTTTACTAAAAGTCATGTAAAAGATATCCATAAGAAACACTGAATGCCATATGCAATAGAATACATGAATTTACATGTAGACTATTATCCTCATCTTTGTTGTTTTTAACCCAGCATTTAAGTCAACATTTAGCTATTGTGTCATCTGGCTTTCATCAGGTTCATGTTGATCCAGGTAACCTATAGAGAATTTCAAAATTAACCCTTTATTTAATCTACAGGTGTATATTGTTCTAATTCAACTGCCCATGTCTAAGGATATCTTATTTTAATCCTCATTTATTCCTTACCCGGTTTCCAGTGAGTCCAAGTATATAAGTATGTACAGCCCAGGAATTAAACTCAATATTATTATATCACCAAATACATGAACTAATGCTTTAATTTACTTGGCAATTGTCCTGTGGGTCAATTCTCTGTAAAGATGAGTGCTGCTGTTTGTCATGCTTGATTATATTCACTGAAGCTTTTTCCCTTTTTTTCATTTGAGGACACAATGATCAACATGCAAATAGGATTTGATCTGTTTGTCTATTACATTGTTTGGGAAATTATTGATGATGATTAGTATGTGATTTATATTTTTTAATTTATTATAAGGCATGTAAATATATTAAGTGTACTCTCTTTATTAGATTATGGCTATTTGGGATTTATATAGGCATTCACGACATTGACTTTATATTGGTATTCATCACATTGAATTTATATGGGCATTCATGACATTGTATTTATATGGACATTCCCAACATTGAATTCATATGTGCATTCATGACAATAAAATCATATGGGTATTCACAATAATATTGAATTTATATAGACATTGGCGATATTGAATTTATATTTGAATTGATGATATTGAATTCATATGGGCATTCACAATATGAATCAAGTCAACATTTTTTTGAGATTGTTGTTTACTGACAGAAGTTTTAAAATAATTATTTGCATAAATTTTAAAAAATTTTTATTGATGTGAATTTAACAATTAGTTTAAAAGATGACTTTAATTTTTAAAAATTTATTTCTATATCTAGTTGATATAATTAAATTGCGAAAATACCAGATTTAAATTATTGCTTTGGGATATTTTTAAAGACTTAATTTTTAAAGTTTTACATATAAAATTCTAATAATGTTGGAGTAATATAGGAAGAAACGTCAATCCCTTCAATTATGAATTTTTTTTGTTTATGAACATAAGCAAATATGGAGGTGGCTTAGAAGAAATTGGTGATCTGTTTGAATTCCAGTTCAGTTCATTATATTCACTTGCACACAAGTACAATTGGGAAAGGTATGGATCTTTCTCCCCCCACAGCTATGGGTGAAATAGTAAGAAAAATTGGGCTCTTCAATCTTGCATGGCAACTAGTCTAAGAGAAAGAAAAATTCTGAATTAAAAACCTGTAACTAAAGCTGTCAACAGTCATGTTGAACATCTTTGTTACTGGATTATAGTAGTTGTTGTTTAGAGAGTGGTAGTCATGTTGTTCATGAAATCTGTCACTATAATATCTCTGAGTTACAGGCACACTCTTACATGTAAGAAAAGTGATCATGCTTAAAATTATCAGGATCACACATATACACACACATATTATGAAAAAGGTAATTCTTGAAGGTAATGTTCTTAAGGCAAACAATTTATGTTATTATAATTCTCAATATCAAGATAGAGGATTAATAATGAATAAAAATAAATTTATTATGACTGCTGCCACTCTTTAGGAGTAATAACAGAAAAATGTTATTTAATTTATTAGCTGCTGGCTTTCTGCACAAGCTGAAGGGCTATGGTGTCTCTGGTTGAATATTTGACTTAATCCAATTGGGTTATAAAGTTTATCTTGAAGGCCATACATCTAAATCACTTAACATTAATGTAGCAGTCCCCCAGGGCTCTATCCTTGGACCTATAATGTTTTATCAATGACCTTCCTGATGTCATCAGTTTCCAACTAGGTACTTATGCTGATGATACAACTATTAACTCCAGTTTTAGTAGCAAGTCCAATAGGCCTGTCAAAGTAAAACTAGCAGCTGCTGTTGAAAATTACTTCCAATCAGTTATTAACTGGGATAAGAAATGGCTTGTACATTTTAACATCTTTAAAATGTAAGTGCTATCTTTTAATCATAGAGAACCATTTTGTCCTCCATCAGCATAACTCATACCTTCTTGGTCGCATGTTTTCTACTGACATAAAGTGGAGTGATTATATTGATTCAATTGTTAGGCCTGCTGCTAGGAAAGTCAGTTCATTTTTCTTGTCGGAATCCATCTTGCATGTTTAGAAATCTACCATTCTTCTGCGCATTGAATATTGCTGCTATATCTGGTCTGATACACCAGCTATATATCTTGAGATTCTTGACAAACTCCAAAGAATCTTCTGTAATGTTATTGGCTCTAACGTGGCATTTTGACTTCAGTCAATTTTCCACCATCATGATTTGACTTCTTTCTGTTTTTTTCTATAAATATTTTCATGGCAGTTGCTCTAATGATCACTGCTCCTTGATACATTGACCACATGAATTTAAGCATACTACTAGGTTGGCTGTTAGGTCTCATCATTTTGCTTTTGAAATAGCTTGATATAACCATGAGTTCTATTCTAATAGTTTTTCTCACACCTTTTTTTTAATCAGTATTACTCCATGCAAGGCAGTAAAGCCACTAAAACGCAAGAGGTTACAGGTTGTGGAAGAATTAGGAACAGAAACATTAATGAGTTGGAAAAGGAAAAAATAATCAAGAGGACAATAGATAGCAATTGACATTGCATTTAAATTTTTACAGATTAAATTTGGCTGGAAAGCATAGAGCCAGAAGTGAGTTCCACAAACAAGAAGTGTGAGATACAAAACTGTAAATTGATGAGATCTCAGTACCAGTCTAGTACTACACTTAAATTCAAAAGTCTCAGTACGATGGTGGAGAATTCATCTGAGATTATAGAAAAGACATAGAGAGGCAGCAGTCACAAAGTGACTGAAGCTGAGACACCAGATCAGGACCAATAATATTGCAGATTCTGCTTTGGATTTTATCAAGGAGCTCAAGGTAAATGACAGGGGAAATCAGACCATATATGTCAGCAGTATTCTAAGCATGGATAAATGGTAGCAGTTGGTTCAATATAGTCTTTTTACTTCATGTCAGCTGAGGATGTTAGCCCATGGAAATCTCTTCCAATTTCTTGCTTACCTATCACCTACAATCTTCAAAAATTTAAATACAACATCAATCACCATCTGTCTTCCTGAACCCTTTCTTCATTGTCTTTTCTCCTTGCTAAAGTCTTCTAATTCTTTTCCACTTTCATAACCCCTTGTGCTTTAGTGTTATTATTGCCTTGCTTGAAGTGAAATAATTAAAAATTATATGTGATCCGGAAAAGGAATTTGTCTGCTACAGGCTATTATATTTCTTAATTATTGCTTTTATTTTTGGAGTTAAGTGATAGATGTTTATAATTATCCTCAAGGACACATGGCACAGTGGATAAAGGCGTTAGTTAGATCCAGTGACAGGACCCAAAGAGTGAGTTAAGGCAGTGGAGGACTTGGAGAGGAGAATTAACAGAAGATAACTGATAACTGACATCCATTAGACATGGAACTAGAACAGTCTACCCAGCGAGCAAAATAAAGCGTTCAGGTCGACATTCCAACCACCTGAAGAAGGCCGGAGCATACAACAGCTGAAATGTAATAAATATGGTGACAAAGATGAGGATGATAGTTCAAACAATGTAAATAGTGTACATAATACCTCATCTCAGAAATATAGACAGATACTTTATAATTATTGTTAATTATTATATAAGTCATTATACTGACAAGTAGTTTGGTGAATAAATTATCATCAAGTGGAACTAATATGATGTTATTGGGTTTAATCATATAAAGTATTTGTATAATGTTATCTGTATAATTTTGATTCTATTTAAAAGGTAAGTATGGTTTGATTAATTGGCTAAGTGTCTTAGATATATAGTAAATTGGTGCAGGAATTTGTGAAATTATTGGTCTTATGTGTGCTCTAGATTAGTTAATTTAGATTTTATTATAAATATTACTTCACATGTTTGCATCAGAAAATGCCTGAAAACTATGCCACCAGTTGACTCAAGACTTGTAACTGAAAATTGGTAGACAGAACTGTTCAGAGGCTATCAATAGATGTGCTAGCACAAAGTCCGAAATCATTGTGACCGAGGATTTGAACATACTGGCCTTGTTCAAACTGTCGATCACACCAGATGATGTTTTCTCCCAGAAACTAAGGTCTGCTAAGCATAGTTGCAGTATAAACCATAAGGAGATTCTGTTGGTGGTGACCAAATACAAATTTGCCTGAGCAGATATCTACAACAGGATTGGCTAGCTGTCCTAGCAAACAAATGTGCTCAGGAAATCTTATCAAATCATGAAATGAAAGTTGTCTTAAACGGCCACTCTTCTAGATTTTTTTTCATTAATGCAGGCATACCCCAGGGCTCTACCCTTGGACCTATGTTGTACTTAATTTTCATCAACAACCTTCCTGATGGCATCAGTTCTCAACTTAGCATCTATGCTGATGACACAACCCTTTATTCCTGTCTTAATCAGTTCAATAAGGGTAAACTGTCAGCTGATCTCAAACATGAGCTATGTTCTTTTGTTAATTGGGACAAGGAAAGGCATTTTTTGCATGAGAAACTCCAGTACAATACATTTCAGAATGTTTTGGCATCAATCTGATGACAATGCAGAGGATTCAGAAAGAGTTGGATGAGTCTAATGGTGTTTCTGAAGCTACAGAAGCTTGGAAAACTCACTCTGTTCTGATAAGAAAAGAACTCCTGAATTTGTTAGTGAGGGCCTTAGACTCAACACAGAGGTCTACATCAAGTGCCTTGAAGAAGTAGTGCTACCCTGGGTCAAGAGGGTGGCTGCTGGTACACCTTATGTCTGGCAGCATGACTCTGCACCATGCCACACTTTGATGGCTTACCTTGGAGCTCGAAACGTGTGCGAACTTGTCTTGCTTGCATGATAAATCTGAAAGAAAACATGGCCGCTGTCGAAGACGCGATTTATACATGCCGGTCTCGTCCAAAATGAGATTGTACCAGTACACATGCAAATTTCAGCAGTGTCGGACTAGCATAAAAAAGGTGAGGCACCAGCAGCACAGCAGATGACGAGTCATTTGGCGGACTTTGTGAAACAGTCGGACGTGCGAATAGACTGGTAGACCAAGAGGTGGTTGAAGTATGCGCGTCTGAATTGGGTGTCCGTTTCATGACTGCCCAGTGTAACAGCCGAGAAAAGGAGTCTCCCAATTCATTTCTTTGAGGCGACTGACGATGAAGAAGAACAGCTGGTTTGCCGGCAAACCCTTTCGTCACTTTTTTTTTTTTCTCTTCTTTTTTCTACACACACAAGCAGGATGTGCCACACAGTCATGGCTGTCAGACAATTTCTGTGACCACATCAGTCCTTACAACTGGCCACTTAACTCACCAGACTGAAACTTGATTGTGTGTGGGGCACAGTTGAGTGAGAGACCAGCAAAAAGCCAAACATCCAGAAGAGTTGCAAGAAATTCTGAAGTTGTGTGGAGGATGTGGTTGAAGCCAATGGTGATTTTATTGAATAAATAAGATATTTTTGTGTAATTTTGATAAATAAATCTGTTAAAATGAAATGTCAGTGTTACTTTTATTTTTGTGTAATTTAGATGACAATTTATCCAGTTTTACTATTTTTATTAAATATTATTTTTATTAGTGTATTTTTTTATCAGTCTACTTTACTAAATATGTTTCTGGTAATTAAAGAAATACAAATATCTTGTATTTTTGTAAAACAAAGAAAATGCCACTTTTTTTATTCAGGTGAAAACTGTAAAGAGCAAATTTTGATTACATTAAAATCTTGTTTCTATGTTTGCCTATGGTTTTGAAAACATTTTAACAGAATTTTCTTTCTCTTTCTAGGTAAGTAAAGAAGATTATGTCGATTACTGTGAGTTTTATTCACTTTTTAAAATACTTATTCAATTTTCTGAAACTTATTGCATTTTCTCTTTTGCATTAAATTTTGCTTTGCAAGATATAAGTGATCTTATATATAAAGTAAATCATGAACTTTATGAGCAATCATTATAAAATTTTGCAGTTTTATGGTCTGAATTTACAATCAGGTTTTGGCTTCAGCATCTGAAGTATTTTTATTTTTGACTCATATGGAACTCTAGGTGACATGAATGAATCAATTTCTGGATCTACTATGCATGAAAATATTACTTTAAAAGTTATTAAAAGATGCAAAACTTGCCTTCTTTTAATGGATGCTGACCATGCTTTGAAGTTGTAGCATTCAGTAAGTTGCTATGATAATCACTGATCAGTTTTAGCTGCCAGGTAAGTGAGGTTCATTAACTCCTCTACATTGAAGGAATTATCAACAAAAAGTTCTGAAAAATAAAAAGATAAACCTCTTGAACTAAAGAGAATAACTTGGTTGGCATGGAAATGTCTTACTGAATTTTTGTGACTATTTTGTTGGTATAATTTTCTATTTTATTCTATTCTTTTAACGTAAAAAAAAACATACATTGAAAGTACATAAAATTCGCATCTGAATATCTGGGTTGAGGAGTTATCATAATTATGCATTATATATATTCAGACTATTATTTTCTTTTCTTTTTTGTTGTTAGTATTATGATATTTTGATCATTGTGTCCTCCTGCTTTCATCAGGTGCATTTAGGGAATTTTGAACTAAAACTTTTATTCAAGCAGATTAGGTTTAAGGCTCCAAGTTTTACACTCTGTATTATCCCACAGGACAATAGCCTCATGGATTAAAGTGTTGGTTTGTAAATTTAGTGATATAGTAATTGAGTTCAATCCCTGGTCCAATAATTAGCAATAACAGAATAGTACTAAATAAGAAGTAGATGTGAGATCTCTAGACATGGACATTTTACCCTATAGAAAAAATAAAGGGTTCAGTTCAAAATTCTCTGATGGTTACTCAGATCAACAAGCCCTGATGAAAATTAGGGGGCATGATTGCCAAAACATTGGGATAATCAATATTAGTAAGAGCTAATAATATCTTAATATAATATTATATAATAATTAATAATATATTATTATATTATATAATATTTATAATATTTTCAACTGTTAATCATTATCATAAAATATTTTCATTTTAGCTAACAATAAAAATAGAACTTAAAACAACATTTGAAAAAAAAATTATTTTTTTTCAGAATGTACTTGTGATGTCTACTTTCAGCAACTTTGATACCATCTACAATACCACTTACACACCATTTATTATAACAGTATAAGAAAAATCTTTGAAAATGGTTTAGGTGAAAGTGCTCAGATTCAACAAATTTAGTGAATTTTTTTTACATTAAGAACAGAAAAGAACAACACTGGATACATACAAGGAAAACATAATAGAAAACTGAACAAAAGTATCTTGTTCGCATTGTTCAACAAAATATGTATGAAATAGGGATTTCTGTCCAAATATACAACTATCTATCTATAGGGTATATCAAAAATACTTTTACAAACTTTGGAGTCAGATCCCTCACACAGAAACAAGGTCAAAAATCCATATAAATATGTATCTGCAAATCCTTCATTTTTGAGTTGTTAAGTTTAAAAGTTTACAGTTGATGGCACTATGTTGCTATGTAGTCATTTGTCATTTGTGTACATTTGTGGCTAATTTGTCTTTAACATGTATAGCAGTGAGTTAACTGAGAAGTGTTCTGTTTAACAATGGTAGGATATTCATATCGTGAACAGGCAGAGATGAGTTTTCCATACAGCCATGCGGATGGTACTACATGGAGGGTACTTCAACAGTAGTACCTGCATCCCTATCATTTGCCATGTGTACATGGTTTTTTATTATTTATTTTTATATATATTTATTATTTTCTTATTTCTAGAGAATGTACTTTTGCTAATACAAAGAATCATGTGATTCTTGCATGATGGGGCACCAGCGCATTTTAGTCACATTGTTTGTGATGCACTGGCTGACATCTAACATGAAAGATGGATAGGTAGGGGAGGACCATTTTTGTGACCTGCATGTTCACCTGACCTCAATACTTTTATCTGAATCCATTGGTTTTTGTAACAGACATTAATTATGCAAAGAAACTTCATCAGCATGTCATATGGGCTTGCAAAAGCATTTGACACCATTTTGGAGTATCTGAAAGGGTTAGTCAGTCAATGATCTGATGAGTGCATGCGTATGTAGAAGTAAATGGAGAACATTTTGAAGATTTGTTATAGGTTGTGGTGTTGAGATACACTGGTGGCCTTTTGGATATTTTACCTTGTTTTGGTGTCAGGAAATTGCCCCAAAGTTTGTAAAAATATTTTTGATAGACCCTGTATATTATCTGTATTTGAAGATGATTAATTTGTTCTAATGTCCAATATAAAAAAAAAAAAAAATATATATATATATTTGGTAAATCAGGAGGAATAGCATCTGACAGAAGAGTAGTTATTCTCCTTTGGGAATGTTTGTCTGTATTAGTACCTACTTGGTACCAACCCCTCACCTGTGGCTTCAAATAGTTGTTTATATGCTACAGTGGCCACATCCCAGTAAACCACTTTGACTGACAGACAATCCAGATGACAGTAGATGACAAATCCAAACCCCTGTGTGTGTGTGTGTGCAGATATGTAGAAAAATCGGAAAGGACACATTAGGTAAATAATCCAGAGTTCTTTAGTATTTTTTTATTTTTAAAAAGCAGTGCTCCATACAGAAGTAGAGAGCTTAAATTATAATTATTTTTTAAAAATAATTATAATATATATAAAAGTGAACATAAAGTCAACACTTAGAGATGACAGTCTGTTTTCATGCTAGATACAATCGTCAGGCCTGACAGTTGCATCTAACATGAAACAGACTCTCATCTAAGTGACTTTATGTTCACTTTTTATATTTACACACTCTATCTCTGATATTGAGCACTTTTATCTCATAAATAGCACACCTTAAGACTATATTTCTTGATATATATATATATATATATATATATATATATATATTAAAGTAAATAAGTAATTAAATCCACCACTTCTTTAGAAATTGCTTTGTTTACATTAGGATTTAAAACTTGAGAGTCTGAGAAGGATTTGCATTTCTAAGGCACTATTCAACTTCACTTGATTGATGACGTACTCCAAGCTGTGTTGATTTAAAGCATGTTGGATTTAATGACGGTTTATCCTGCCAAATAGGGAGCAGGTTTGCATCTTACTGGAGAGCACATATTTTTCTTGGTGTGTGTGTGTGTTCATATATAAACAATTAAAGAAGTAAACAAAAACTTGGGTTTCTACTATGGAACATTTATTCTAACTAGAGAAACAAATTTCTCAATATTTCTTGAGAATGTTTTCTTTTTCTGGTCAAGACGTAAGTTATGGTAAGTAAGGATAAGAATGGTTAAAATAACCAAGCTCAAGTCAACCTTGCACTAAGTTGGAATGACCAAAGTACTTACTTCAGGTGTTGGGCCTGCAAAGCACTTTCAAACACTTGGCATTGAGAAGTGGAAAGAGAAAGATTCTGTCCTTTCCATAAGTGGGGTCATAAAATTGTGTAGATAACCAAAAA
This sequence comes from Acanthosepion pharaonis, assembly GCA_903632075.3. NCBI lineage: Eukaryota > Metazoa > Mollusca > Cephalopoda > Sepiida > Sepiidae > Acanthosepion > Acanthosepion pharaonis. Next base: position 653,801 of record CAHIKZ030000952.1, read on the forward strand.
TTCTTTCTGGTTCTTTTATTATTTGCATCATGGGAAAATAAATTTATTTTTGTTTTACTTTTTTATTAGTTTTTCTTTATTAGTTTTATTTCATTATTCCACATTAGCATTGCATGGAACTAAGTTCTAGAGTTTTCTGATTATAAGACAAAAGTATAATAAAAAATATAGGTCACCATGTTGCTTATACTTTAAGTAAAATCTAATGTTCCATTATGGAAACTAAGATAACTTTTGTATGTTGAGGTTAATTAATTAAGTAATAGTACAAAATTTAATTTTACAAATGTTTGTGTGACAGGATACTGATACTTGCATGTAAATTAATACATTAATTTGCTTCCTTTATTAGGTCAATTGAAAAATTCCCAAAAGCATTTTTTGCCTCATGTTACAGGAATCTTATAAATGTCTTAATTTTACATAGCTTTTCATTATGTATTTAATCAGCCAAAAAAAAAAACCCCCCCAAAAAAGGGGAAAAAAAAAACCCCCCCCCAAAAAAAAAACCCAAAAAAAAAACCCCCCCAAAAAAAAAAGGCCCCAACCCCCCAAATTTTAAAAAAAAAAAATTTTTTTTTTAAACAAACCCAAAAAAAACCCCCCTTTTTTTAAAAAAAAAAAACCCCCCCCCCCCCCGGGAAAAACCCCCCCCCCCCCAAAACCCCCAAAAAAACAAAAAAAAAAACCCCCCAAAAAACCCGGCCCCCCCCCCAAAAACAAAAAAAAAAAAAAAATTTTTTTGGGAAAACCCCCCCCCCCCCCCCCCCCCCAAAAAACCCGGGAAAAAACCCCCAAAAAAAAAAAAGGGCCCCCCCCAAAAAAAGGGAAAAAGAAACCAAAAAAAAAAAAAAGGGCCCAAAAAGGGGCCCCCCCCCCAAAACCCAAACCAAAAAAAAAATTTTTTTTTTTAAACCCCCAAAAAAACCCCCCCCCCCAAAAAAACAAAAATAAAAACAAAAAAAAAAAAAAAAACCCCCCCCAAAAAACCCCCCCCCCCCAAAAAAAAAACAAAACAAAAAAAAAAACCCCCCCCAAAAAAAAAAGGGAAAAAAAAAAAAAAAAGGGGGGGAAAACCCCCCCCCCCCCCCCAAAAAAAAAAAAAAAAACCCCCCCAAAAAAAAAAAACAAAATCCCCCAAAACCCCCCCCCAAAAAAACCCCCCCCAAAAAAAAAAACCCCCCAAAACCCCCCAATTTT
>CAHIKZ030000952.1:657500-664455 GCA_903632075.3 Acanthosepion pharaonis
AGAATGATCAGAATAAGTTTCCCAAGCTGCCCTACTTTTGTAATCACTAATAGACTCATCCAACTCTTTCTGAATCCTCTGCACTGTCTTCAGATTCACACCCAAACACTCTGAAATATTTGTATCAGGGCTACCGGTGTGAATGCCAAGTAGTACAGCATGCTGTTTCCAAATTTCTAGTGGAGTGAATTGCATCATGGTGCTCTTTTTCTCATAGACACTGCCCAAATGACTCTACTATACTGTGCAGGTGACAAAATAAAAAACAAACAACATGCATGCACAAAATTAAAAATATAAAATGGTGATAATTTAGCCATCGGACCCTATATTTCTCTTCGATATCCTCTAGAAGAATATGAAATATAACCATTACCACCTACCCAATAACCATTAAGATAATACAATAAACCTTGTTACTCATAATGCACCATTGACTAGCATATATAAATAGTTGAGGCAAAATGCAACGCACATGGCCTGAAGATTACTTTAAAGCATGAAACAAACTGTTGCTGCTCAGTGTTGACCTCCATGTTCACTTTTATATTTTTTTTATTAATAAAATTATAACTTTTTTTGCCTGATCTACTTTGCTGGCTCTGTTGAAAATGAAAACTTATAGTATGCTCACACTGAGAATTGCCAACACACAAACTGCTGCCAAACGCATTCTTCTCACAAACTTAAATCACAGCCAACTCAGGGGCTGTCATTTTTCTTATTGATTGCAAAATCAAACAAACCCTTGTTTCATCTCAAGTGCCCAACAGGCATCACTGAATGCTTGTCAGCTATTTCCACACTCCTGTTACAATAAACACACCAATTGTGGCTGTTCTTCATTAATACACTGGCTTATGGGTCATCTTAGGGGTGGCAGATATTAAATTTTAGGTAACACCCTCTCTCTAAAAAATTGTATGCCACGCATTTTTATATTCTATATGCCGTGTCCCTTCAGGACATTTTTTTTTCTGTGGTAACCCCTCCTACAGTAGAATGAACTCTTCCTCCTCTTATAAATACTAACTGCGAGACTTCCTAGGGGAGAGTCATAGGGTAACGGAGATGCAGTGTTAAACTACCGTTCAGACGTACACTTCTAACTGCTTATTATTAATACTCTTGCTTTGTATATATCTGTTATTTCAATACACTTGTTCTACCTACCTTCGTCTTCCATGTCTTTCTTTCTGGCCTCTAAACAGGCCACAGCATTTTCAATTGTCTTCTGTCTTAATTCTTGTTCCTTTAATATTCTCTCTCCTTAATAGTATTTTTTCTCAAATTCTCTAACACTCAGTAACCCCTTGCATCTTAGTGGCTTTATTGCTTTGCTTGGGGTGGAATGATTATATATAATATAAAATGCACACACATGTACAAATAGGCATGTGTAATGTATATGAGTTTTCGTTATTTGTTTGATTAAAGCTGTCATTATTTAGAGAAGAGTAAGAAATACCTGAAATTAAAACAAAAGAGAAAACACAAAAAAATAGAACAAGCTGCCAGTAAATATTGAGTTTGGACTTCCACAGTAAATCTCTGTGTGGCAACATAAAATAAATAGTGAAATTTAATCGTGTTAATGATTTTTCTTTTTTGAAATGCAGGTGTTATGTTTTGGTGTATGTATGAGATTATTTGGAGTGAGAGAAATCTGAGTAAGTCAAGTAAATTTGCAACATGAGGAAATGAGAAAACAAGCAAAACGTTGCATGAAAACTTTTTTTTTCTTTCTTTGAAGCAGTTTGCTTTATGCCAAAATATTTGTAAAACTTTGTAAGATGAGAATATTTTTTAATATGTCACAAGATGATAGTTGTTGTTGACATTAATTTGATTTGAACCCAAAAATAAAAATTGGTAATCACTGTTTAAATTTAAGAAAAAGTTACTTTTTTAAGATAAAGATTAGTTTTTGGACATAGTTCATACTTTTTTGTTTTTATATCTTTAATTTCAATTAATTGTATATATATTTTAATTTTTAAAGATATTTCTCTTAAGACAATCAACTGAACATGTTTTTCTCCCATGAATATGATCGATGGTTCAAAACTATCAAATCACAAGATGTAATTGGATATATAACCTCATCTTTTAAATTGCTTATTTTGGCTTGATAAAAGTTGACATGAACTTCAAATAGGAGGTTGGCAGGTTTCTCTTTTAGACATACCATAAAAACAAGTTAACTTATGTGAGATTCTACTTCAACTGTTTACTGCAGTTCTCTTCAGTCAATAGATTTTTTAAAAATCCTTTCACTGCCAGCAAGATAATAAAGCTACTAAGATGCAAGGGGTTATTGAATGTGAGAGTATGTTAGAAGCCAGCGGTCATTTTCATGTAAGATTAGTTTTTAGTATTATTACTAAGCCCTTATAAATATATACATACATAATCAATTTCATACAAGGTTAGTTTTTACTACTACTACTAAGCCTTTCTAAATAAATACATACATAGATCATCACTTAGACATTGATATAACAAAGATTTTCTAGATACAGGAGATTGTGATCTTTTTTTTTTTTTTTTTCATAGCAGAGTTCTTCCAATGATTGTTCCTCTTCAGAGTCTATACTGCTCTCAATTTCACTGTCATGTTTGCCTTCCTTGACATAACACTTTCACTTTCATTACTTTCATGCTCACTATACGTTTCTTCATCACTATCGTGTTGCAATCTAACTTGGTCTGCATGCACTAATATCCCATTTTTTTCTATTATCATAGTGTTCTTTCCACTTTGCATGAGGAATCTTGTAGATTAGATTCACTATTCTTTTTATACCACAATTTTTCATTAGTGGCATAAGACACAGTCAATGGGGTTCTACTTTGTCTACCGATGAGGTTGGATGGGCTTTTTGATTTTCCAGTATGCAGTATTGACCTATAGCTTAGTAACAATCTAGGAAGAAAAGATTCAATATTTTTTTTCCATTGTAGGCATATCTTCACTCTGTTTTTTTATAGTTTGTACCATCCTTTCTGCTAATTTGTTTGATTGTAGATAGTACAGTGGTGTTTTATATGGTGTGCATCCAATTTTGTTCAACCATTCACATAGTTCCTTATCACAGAACTCTGGGGTGTTGTCAAATACTAGTGTTTTTGGAAGTTGTCGGCATTAAATGACCCATTAAGGTTGATATACCGTAAACCAAACCAAATTTAATAAACCTATTGGCATATTTATTGTTGTAACTTCTTTAAAGTTTTCATCAATAGGTATTTGATGGTATGCCAACTTTAGATCAATTTTAAAGAATGTTTTCATGTCCACAATGGAGTTCAAAGCCCCTTCAACATTGGGAATAGGATATGAGCCTGCATAACCTTTGTGGTTTACACCTGTTTTGTAGTAACCCCAAATGCGCAAATCAACATTCTTCTTTCTTAAAATTACTAACGGGGAGGGCCATTTTCTTCCTTTTAGCAAAACTCATTCAAGCAGATCTTATTCCAGTAATTTTTTCAGTTTTTCCACAACTATTGATAGTAGATGGATTAATACTTTTCGTGCTTGAAAATATGAGAGGGAAACATTTTCCTTTAGTCTTAACTTTGTTTCATAGTTTTTTTAACATTCCAGTTTCTTCTACCATGACTTTACTTAATAATTTTGTTGGATTTATGTTCAATACATCATTTCCTATTAAACCCTGATTCTTTTTACAGTTTGCCACAATAATTGGTAATAAGTCAAACTTATTCTTTAATTCCTTGTAGGCTTCAAAATAAATTAAGTATATAAAATAGCGCCTTACAATTTACTATTAATTACTATTATCTTCCATACTTAGCATATTAGCTGCACAACATTAGGGACTCTTAAGACTTTGTTAAACTAATTGAAATTTAATAAAAGATTACATTTAGAGTACCCGATGAGGCTTGATTATCCTATTATGGTCTTGTGAAATAAGAACTATAGCTTATCCTCTGTAGTAGCTGCTCTTTAAACTTTCAGATTTGATGAAACAAAACCTCATTTTTTTTATCCTTGTTTGTGAGAACTAAAACTCTCTATCAATAGCTTTTGAGAGCAGCACACTTTATAACATGCTTAACTTTATGATGAGTAAGTAAGCTAAACTGATTTCAAATCCAAGTCTGTAACAAATTCTTGTTTCATTAAAATTGGAAGCATATTGAAGCCAAAAACATCAAGTAAAACTTGCTTGAATTTTGTATTATAAAATATCCTATGGTTCTTCCATCTTGTAGCAATGATAGCTCCAAATACAAATTACACAATCTGAAATGGTTGGCAATCAAAAAAGCATCCAGCTGTATAAATATCTTCTTAATAGTTTCAGGCCTATCAAATATATATTTATGCTAATGTTAAAATATATATAGAGAGAGAGGGAAGAGGGAATGGGAGAAGAAATATTTTTACACTTGCAAAATATGTATTTAATATACAGGGTGTAAATACCTCCCACATTTTAAAGGTTGACAAAAAACAAGGTACCTACTATTAAAAAAATTATTTCACTGTTGGTTAAACAAAGGGTTATAGCTTTTATTAATTTGGTTTTAAAAATGACTTTCTTCTAAAGGGTTGCCTCTATTTATCCTAAACTGTTGTAAAGGATTTCTAAAGTTTTTTGTCATTCAGAAGCTTGAGTGCTTCAAGGCCTTCCAGATAGCAGTTTTTTTTTTTTTTTTTTTTTTTTTTGTTAAACCTGTGGCCCTGAAATATTTAACCCATAGCAGTATTGTAAAACATCATTCTAACATAACAACTCTGAACGTTCTCCACTGCCTTAATCATGTATTGAACTCACACTCAAATGGCACAGTGGATAAAGGCGTTAGTTAGATCCATTGACAGGACCCAAAGAGTGTGAGTTCAATACCCGGTTAAGGCAGTAGAGAACTTTCACAGGGAAATCAACGGGAGATAACTGATAACTGACATCCATTAAACATGGCACGTGGAACTAGAACGGTCTACCCAAGTGAGCAAAATAAAGGGTTCAGTTTGACATTCCAACCACCTGATGAAGGCCGGAGTGTACAATGGCCGAAAGGTTGTGATAAATATGTCGACAAAGATGAGGACAATAGTCCAAATAATATAAATAGTGTACATAATACCTCATCTCAGAAATATAGACAGATACTGAAATGCTAAGACATTAGCTTGAAGACAACATTGCCACTTGCTTTATTTCATTGGCACTACACAGGTTACAGGTTACAGTTTAAAATGTGAATGGTATTTCTACCACACGCAGTACTACCAGTTTTTTTTTTATTGCATTTGTTCTCTTTGTTTTTACTCTGACTGAAACACAGGACCCTCTTTATTTATATGTACATGAATATCTGTATGTGTGTGCATTCACTATTTACATGAATATATATTAAATTTTTATTAATATTACTCTGTGTCGAATTGGGTTGGATTTTATGACATTTTGATTCATTTATTACTGAAATCTGTTTTTCTTATTGTACTTGAGTCTGTTGGTAACCATTGGGTTTATATGTGAATCTGCAATTATCTACTTGGAAGGTGGCTCTTTTTTGGTGGGTTGTCTTACTCTTATATAGAAGATGCCACACCCTGCACTTAGCATGCTATGGTTTAAATTAAATGTATCCAGTTAATATATTTTTAATATAAAATTAATAGTGACTAAGAAAAAATGTCTTTTCAAGCATACAATGGAAGTTAAAATATAAAGAAAAGTAATGGTGGGAAAATATTTGGACATTATTAAAACTTTACCATAAAAATGTTATCTAATAAGAAATGCAGGTCAAGATCATTCTGTACTTTTAGAGAAATTTTATATAACCTACAAATTTACTGCCCAACTGTATGATGTCATTGTTGCTATCATTCACTACTTTAACCAATTGTAATAAAACTGCCACGGTTAAAGTTAAAGAGTTCTCAACCAAGTAAAAGAATAACACAATTAAGCATCATAATGTTGCTTCAGGATCATTATGAAGATGTTAAATATCTTTGTCAAATATTGTGTGTGCGCTTTCTGAAAAGATCAAAAGGGCAGAGGGAGACATTGTGTAATATATCTGTTATGGTGAAACACCCTATTCTATAGTTAATAGACTCTTCCACCTAATATAAGTAGGAATAGTAAGAGAAACGAAGGTCAGTTGATGTCAGACGACAGTCAAATCAAAAGTAGTCAGCAACCATAACAAGATTACTCTCATGTAATACCTATTATATCAAGTTCCTAATATTTTCTATGTCGAACTATTTTAGGACCAATTTAGTACAAATACAAGCCTCCACTGCGAAATAACTCCCACAACAATATCTAACAGGTTTGTGAAAATGGATAACAGGACAAGAGACAGCTATTGTTTAGGGCTATAAAGGAGAGGAAGTTGTGAAAACTCATGATTATAATATTTTTAGTGGATTGATTATTTTTAAAAAAGAAGGAATTTGGCACCACCAAATAAACCTTCCTTGAACTGGTGCTCTATAGAATATTTCTTCCCGACCAATTTGAAAAATGCTGAAAAGTCAAACGAAACCAGTGGTGACTCAGCAGACACCGAAAATGATTCAAGAGTAGCTGAAATATTGGTTACTAAAATAACTATTAGTGATGTAGTTCACCTTAAAAAATTTCAGAGCAGAAATTTTTCTTACCTTGACCATCAAGTCAATATAATAGAAAATGTGATACAGAAATTCAAATTGTAATAGTGAAATATGCCTTCCAAAAGCTAAGCAAAGTATTAAGAAACAGGAAAATTTCATTAGAAACAAAGAAAAGGAGTACTGAACTGCTAAGTAATGTCAGTTTTTCTTATATCGCAGTGAATACTGGACAACTTCCACACAGATGAAGAGGTTCTACAAAAGGATACTGAGAATAATGTGGATGAAAGCATTTAAGGAAAATGGGAACAAAAAAAATCACTGGTACTTAGAAGCAGT
>CAHIKZ030000953.1:0-20000 GCA_903632075.3 Acanthosepion pharaonis
TGCATTAGGACTATACCTGGTTTTCTATGACGTTGAATTTGGTGGTATGCACCTTTCACATGAAGGATAGTGATGTCCCCGAGAAGAACAACATTCTCCAAGCCACCATACCGATTTCCACCAGCCTTGCTTTCTCACACTGCATTTTGGCGTCATTGACTTTCTGGCTTAACGATGCAGACGCACCTTGCCGTCCGTCTTATTAAGGAGAAAGTGAGACTCATCGAACGAGGCAACTTTTTCCCATTGTTACAAGGTACAATTCTAACACTCGCATGTCGACTGATCACACGTTCGACGACGGACATTAATTAATATAGATATTTTACTTGCGACGAGGTAGCCTCATACGCAACAAAAATCTATATGTTGTGCATTGTGGCGCATTCCCTCACCTCGATTAAAGATATTTGCAATCTGTGCCACAGTAGCACTTCTGTTGGTTCGTACTTTGTGATAACCTCCGTTCATTTCTCACATTGCTAAAGTTTGTCCACCCTTGTCGGTATTTGGGGAGTTTTCTCTTTCTTCGGGCCATTTGTCACAAATGTGAGACACACAAGCCATGACGTGTTGAAAATGCCATGAGCTCGTTTTCTGGTCATAGCAGTTTAGCCTTTATCAAAATTACTGAAATCTCATAACCGTAGCATTCAAAACCTCAAAATGAAGTACTTAATACCGGCTTACCTGCTTATACATGTCTGAAATGCGTAGTTGTTATGAGGCAGTAGCTGTCATTCTTGCCACATGTCGCCGAACATGTTTTACTTCAGTAGTGTATTTATAATTACTACAGGTCATGTAATCTTATTTATCAACCTCGAGAGACAAACCTCTAAGAAGTTTGGTTTTCGGAATTCCAAAATAATATTAATAAACCCAGAGCCTCATTTTCAAACGAACAGACGACAGGATCTGTCTTTCATTGCCCTGCCCCACACAATCATATCGACAAGCCTGTATCAATTTCCCGCTGCACATTGCCCGGTGATTGATCAGTAGCAGCATTGGGACCCAGACTGTGAAGCTACGTCCCGCTGGGACCTCCGCCACACTCCTCAGTGTCGAACTGCCGATCCGAAGTTAATAGTCATGAGCACTGAAAGTGTCATTCAGCATAAACCTTGCCCTGGTAAAGGTCGTTTCTCATCTTCGATCGACCAAGCAACGGTTTCGACAATTTGTTTCCAGAATAATTTTCTCATTTCGCTGAAGCATGACTCAAAGTAAAAAAAAAAAAAAAAAATGGAACATTCATCAAACTTGATTCCACTTCAGTGGAAGGTTCAAATAGGGCATGACCTCAAAAGTTTTTTTTTTTTTGTGTGAATCTTTCATTAATAGTTGAAATACGGATCATGTTTTTGTACAGATTGACTATCGGAAATAATTTTACATAAAATGGAACCTAAAGATTGGATTAACACGATTCTGGAGAAAACAAAATGATATAGTTCCTGAATACATGTATTCTTACGCTAAAGTAAACCGTTCGTAGGAAACACTTTGTCAGCAGAAACACCGTAAAGTGAAGTAATTGCAATTAATCTGTATAGAGGGTGGGGGAAATCGGCATTTTTGTGACTCACCTGTTCACTATTACTTACAATAATGTTCTGGTGGTATAAGCTTTTCGTGTGGTTGTGTGTTTGTGTGACCCATGCCATTTAAGAGGTGTTAGGTTATGAAAATAGTTTAAAAATTGAAAAATTATCGATTTTTAATGTTTTACAATGTATTATTTTATATTAAAACACACACACACACAATCCCTGAATATAGATATTTTCCGAAAATAGAATGTCTCTGGGAAACATTTCGCCAACTGAAATAGCATGAAGCAAAAAAATGGAATTATCATTAATTTATATGGGAAAAACTTTCAGATTTTTGAAACTGCATAAAAAAAAAATATAAAAAAAATATTCCTCTATTCGCTACGACTTACGGTGGTTTCCTGATTGCAGAAACACACGACTTGAATTTTGAAAAAGCAGGTAGGTTTACGGCAAGTTTACAAGGTGTTTTGTGTTAATAAAAAAATACATGCTCTCAAATTGCGTCATGTTAAGCAGTGTTGTTATTTCCAGCATTCTACATCAGTCACATCAGACGACGAGCCTCGATTTTCGACACCGAGGCAAGCAGATTAAAAAAGATTATTTTCTGGCTCTAGCAACGCTCAAATGAGTGGTTAATTCGTTTTCTACGGCTTAACCCTTTGCAGGTTATTTAAAGCCAGGAAATATTTTTAGATTCTAAGAATTTTATTTTCGAAACAAGTAAAACAAGTCTTACTAATAAGCTCTGGGTATGACGATAAACTACATCCGGCAGCAAGGCCTCTGATCGAGAGATTTTGAGAAGCGTGAAACCACCTCTTAATTATTGATGTTCCCAGCTGCACCCTGACTTGGGGTGGTAGCACATGTTAGGGTCCCAACTATGGGCAAATAATGAACTTCCAAACAAAACAAAACGGTATAAAAAGTATACATTTTTACAGTAAAAATACCAGCAACACATTTTCATATATATATATATATATATATATATATATATATCAGCAATACATTTTTGAAAAAGAAATTATTAATGCTCCCAAGAAAATTCAATTTCGGCATTAAATGACCGATAATGAGTTGATATGCCGCAAACATTTTAACACCGAGCGTATTTGCGCGTAAGTGAATATAACGAACTCAACTGGAATTGGAACTCGGTTTTCCAATTAGCAATTCCGAGCCGTTATCCATTACACCACCCGCACATCTAAGCTTACAGCACCTGTTACTCTCCAGCGGTCACCCATCTAGGTATTGACCAGGCTCTACGTTGCTTAACTTCAATGAACGTATGGGAACCGACAATTAAATTTAATTGATATAGGAAACTTGAGCGTTCAACGCTCAAGTTTCCTATATCAATTAAATTTAATTGCTTCTTCATTTTACATAATTTCAGATGACAGGGAGGGGCACCTGCATTCTATCCTCCGTCAGTTGTTTTGTATGCATTACCATTAGGCTCATCTACTCCAGATCATGAGCACTTCGACGTGATCAATTACGACTCACTCTGTACTCAGTATTTTCGACCTTGTACCACAACTAAGCAACGCTTAGTAAATCGCTATCTACTCAAGATCATAGTGTAGTATCTGCTCAATACATGACCCCTTCTCGGTAGAATCAGTTGTGCTTTCGGAGTGAACTAAATAATATTAAACGAGAGGTGAGTAGTTAGGAAAGTTTCCATAAACGAAAGGAAGATGATGTGAGAAGACACACGCACACACACTCATATATATAAGTGGGAAAGGAATGGAGACGAAAAACAAAACAAAAAAAAAAAAAAACAAAACAAAAAAAAAAAACAACCCAAAAAAAAAAAAAATCAGGCTTTCTGGATGGAAATCAAAAACACGATGAACGAAATATTGAAAAAAAAAAAAAAAAAAAAACAAACAAACAATCAAGAACAGAGAGGCGTAAGAATTGTGGTACATTAAGCTTCACTTAAAAAGGAAACATTTTATTTTATGGCTTCTTGTTTGCAATATTTGAATTGTCGGTGTCGCTTCCTCTTTGGGGCCATTAAATAAAAAAACTCAGAAATTAATTTCCTCGTTTCACCGCGGTTAATTGAAATGAAAAAGCTAACCCGCAGATAAGATAGAACACTATAAATGCTAGGAGCTTACCCTGTATAAATACGTATAATATTTTTTGTCCGATGTCAAAAGTATTATTGAATAACACGGTCCAGATCTGGGGTGGGGTGCAGGGAGAAGAGATTCATGCTTCTCTCAAGGACATGAGTGTAAACATGAACGTAGCAGCCCAAACTAGAATTTGAACTTGCCTCACCGATAACCAGTACGCTGCTCGAACGACCTTCTGTAGGATAATTTGAATATATTTTTTAAACCGGAGGTATATATATATATATATATATATATATATATATATATATATATATATATATATATACCAAAAGTGAAAAAAAAAAAGTAGATAATTGGAAAATTAATTAACGACGCGTTTTTCGCCGGAGAGTGCGCGTTCTCTTTGGCTTCCCTCAAGTTAGAATGAAAGAAAAGACAAAACTGTGTGCAGGAAAACGCCTTGGGATCTACGAGAACGAAGTGGGAGTTATAATACCTCATCTTATCACTTCTCATGGCCAGACTTCTCAGTTTCTGTCCGCCTGTGTGTTTCTTTTGTCCATATCTGTACTAGAGCCGTTTGGTATTGCAGGATTTTAAATCAGGGAACATATATATTTACATTAGTCGGACTGTTGTCCTCATCTTTATTGCCATCTTCATGACGTTTCGGCCTTTATACACTCCGGTCTTTTTCAGGTGATTGGAATTTCGAACGGAACGCTTTATTTCGTTCACCGGGGTAGATTGTAAATTACAATACGTCATCTCAGAAATATATATATATATATATATATATATATATATATATATATATATATATTATTATCAAAATATGTTTACAAATTTGGGGGAGGGTTCTTCATAGCAAAACAGACAAAAGTCCATATAAACATATGTCTGCAAATCACTACTACACACGTTAAACGTTGAATACAGACTAGCTACAAATGTACACGAATGACAAATGTAACCTAGTCTATAGACCCATCTACCGCAAACATTCTTTAAACTTAATATCTCAAAAACGAAGGATGTGTGTATATATGTTTATATGGTCTTTTGTCCTTTTTTGCTGTGAGGAAGCCACCCCAAATGTTTTTAAAAGTATTTTTGATACGTCTTATATATAGACCAGGTGTAACAGCTAAATTGTCCAATTGTTAGACTAGGCTCTGTACCTTTGTATCTTAGAAATGATTAAAGATATATTACTGAGATTCTCCGAGGTTTTTATAACACGATTGGACTCTACTTTAAGCAATAAGAATGCATAATTACTTTTCAAGCTTAACAGCAGAATCGTGATGAAATCGATCATCAGCGAAAATGACATCTACATTAATTAATCAAAGCTAAGGATCGGAAGCTCATGAAGTATTGTAATGAAGTTCATATATACATACATATATATAATTCCAGGATCATTTTACAACTTATCCAAGATTATCTTCGTCCTATCTAACCTTCTAAGTTTTTGTCCTGAAGTAACAAAGTACCTAACAGGTTTCACGTACGATTTCATTTAAGTTTTTTTTTTTGTCCACTACTCTTTGGACTGTCATAGTTGAAGCTCCTCTCTCACGCACCAAACGTCTTGTGGATTGAGTTTGTTCTTTTATCTATTTTCTCTAAGTTGAAAGGATGTCCCCTCTTCCTGTTGTGACCTTCTGATAAAGTTTACCTCTCTACTGTTCCCTCTTTTTAAAACTGATTCACCGTTCTCTTGATGGTTCTTGAATGGTCTTTGAAGATGGAAGCCAGCGTATGAATGTTAGTACCATTACTGAAAGCCTGAATGATCTTTTCCCTCTCACCATTGCTCAGTTGGGAAGACAGTGGTTCCGAGATAAAACAATTTAAACCTGCTGTCTTTTTAGCTGAAAAACTCAAAGGGCATTTCAGTGATTCTTACGACAAATGGTTTCCCGATGGCTAAATGTCTTATCTGAAAACCTGGAAAAAAGAAACTCAATTACTTTAGTGCTTTTTTTTTTTTTTTTTTTTTAGATATTAAACATTTTGTGGGATGGACAATTATCGCATGCTGTGATACGAGTTGGACAGTTTTTCTGTTACACCCGGTATATATAATCAATTCACCTCAAGGAAGGAACCAGAAACCAAAGCCTTAAACAAAGAAACAAGGGATAAAGCTCTAATGTTTAAAAAAAAAAAAAAAAGAAAAAACAATGGGGAGGAGCATGAACCGGACGATAGACCAACCTATCTACTGCTATTGAGGAAAAATTAGTAGATAAAATTTTTTAGGCAGAGACGTTAGAAGTAGACTTTTAGACGGAAACCCAGTCCCCAACAGGAAACAAGGGATGAACATCTACTCCTGTACAAAAAAACTGGGGAGGAAGCAAACCTACATAATTATTAGGCATACACACTTGTATACAGCATAGAATACAAACAAAATATACTAACCTCGAAACATTTTAAAATGGCAAGGGAGTTTACCGAAAACCCTTCACTATGGACAGATTCTACACAGTGTTCAGAAAAAGAAAAACTGTAAGGAAATCAAAATGAATAAAAACTGTTTTACTTGTCTCTCACAGTCTCTGAAACATATGTGATCGCGTATATATAAGTATTTGGAGTCATATTTTGTTATATATTTTAACTTTTCCGAAGAATTTGAATACTGCAATTTACTAGAGCAATAAAATCAGTCAGTCAAATGAAAAAAAAAAAAAACATTCATAACAAAAAGTGTGGAAACAAATATTTAGACAAGGTGATTAAAAACTCCCTCCCTATTTTATGTATGAATGGCCAGCCAGGAGTCCTGACTTAACAACCTGTGACTTTTTTTCTTTAGGGTTGGTTAAAGGAGTAAATCTAGCATACCAAACCAAGACTTTGGAAGAACTTGGGATAGGGTGCGAATACAAGAAGTTATGTCTTCCATACCACAAGAGTTCCTAGTGAAATTAGTTGACGTGGCTTCAGAAGCTGGTAACGAAATCTGGTGCCCATATCGAAATTTTAAGTAAAACCTCATGCTTTCCTTAAATATCCATTTCTTGTAAAAATTATAGTTCGTAAATAAATTATAACTACAGATAAACCTCACATTTACGGACCTCCTCCATCAACGGACTTCGGACAAAATCTGCAAGCAAAATAAAAAACAATCTGCAGGAAAAAAACTCCTAAATCGTCAGCGATGTGTTTCAAAATTTGCGGGCTTAGCCGAATGAGTTATTAGTTCTCAAAGTGAACGCTTGGCGGCATTGGCAGGCCTTTCACTTGTAAACAAAGACAGGTGTACAGTATATAAAGTCTGATACATTAGCGCGTGCGTAAGAAAGTAGCTGTGAGAAATCTATTATTTTTGTTACTTTGATTAATATATCTATATTAAGTATATATTTATGACATATACACATATTTATAGTATTTACATTATGCTCATAACTACTGGTAGTTACTATAGTGGTTTTATAACTAAAAAGTAATACCTATTAGTTCGTTGATGACAGTTTTGTATTTTAAAATGTGGAATTACTTTTCTATCACCCTGTATATTACCGTAAATTGATTATATAACGATTAAAATCTGCGAAACCTCTTTATTGGTCCTCACTCGCCAGAGAAAAAAAAATCGAAGACAAAAAAAAAAGTCGACAGCTGCTAAAATTATATATATATATATATATATATATATATATATATATATATATATATTACATGAATCATTCATACATAAAACAGATATAGAAGTTAATGATATAAATGGCGAGAATACGTCTTCGCAAACAAATTTAATAAAGTACATTAACCCCGAACCTGTATATGAATGTTATGATCCCTGTTTATAAATTCAAGTTGCATTTTTTTTTTTTAGTTTTTTTTACGAGCTTTCATCTGTTCATACAGTCATCATCAGGTATGGAAATAGATTTGTTTTTGTTTTTTTACTTCTCGGTAATAACAAGACAACGAAAATATAGATGTAATCCGAAATATGTTTTTAGAAATGTGTTAGTGTTAATTGTAAGAAATTTTTTGGAGCGTGCGGTCGCAACGCTGAGGTTGAATTTTTATATACATAGAAACTCAGACTAATGTTATATGCAAAGAAACAAAAATATAATATGAAAGGCTAATGACGGTTAACCTGCTGGTATTTATCCGCCTCCCCACGAGGTGGGTAAATACTAGCCGTCAGGTCCTCGTCTTCAGGCATCACGCTTTGCAACCGAGAGCAAACAGGTGGCCCCTTGGGTGGGGGTGCGTATCTTACCTCACTACATGGGGATGTTTTTGTATTTTCGGCCCCTACCGATAGGTTAGAAAAAATCGGAAATGAAAAATTTAAGTACAGGTAGTAGAGATAGTAGTGTTCAGAGAAGAAGCAGTACTTTGGAAAAAAAAAAAATAGTCGAGTGGAATTTCTTTCTTACATTAGGAATACGGGGTAAATGAGGACGATCTGATAATGTGGAAGTGGCATAGCATATATTAAATGTAAAAGCCTGGACTGATGGAACTACAGAATAAGTCACATCTAAACATTTGCCATGGAAATAGCGATAGAGTAGCGAGAGGCCTGCAACGTTGTCCAAAGGTCTAAACTGGTGGAACTAATGAATGGAGCGCTAATCTGAACATTTGCCATGGAAATAGCGATAGAGTAGTGAGAGCGTTGAATTACTGAGTTTATGGGAAAGAGCCAGTGGTGTGGCGAATAAGCTTCCACCAACATAACCACGTAAACGATTTTCAAATCCATCAGCACAGGAAGGTCAAGATGGTGTAGCTCCAGCCAAGACAGGGCAGCAATACTTCATTTTTGGTTGAATCTGACTCATTACAAGAGTCAGGTGCTTGTTCATGTTAAATATGGAATTAATGAATGGAGCGCTAATCTGAACATTTGCCATGAAAACAGCAATAAAGTAGCGATAGACTTGTAACATTGCGTCTGTAGGAAAGGCGCCGCAAGGTGGAGAATAATCCCCCATCCTATACTCTGGGGACCGTGTAAGCGATATAGGTTTATAAGCTTAATGTCTGAATTTTCTCGACCGAAACGCTGAAAATTAAATATATAAAGACTTTACAAGTTGACTCGCCTTCCGTGTGTGTGTGTGTGCGTAAATGTTATGTAAAACCATGACATCAAATAAATACAGCTTCATATTTATCCGTTCACCCACTCGAATATGGCACAAGGCAAAAGTTTATAGTGGGTATCATATTTGCATACACTGGATTAAATACCATAATTATCCAACTCCCTTAGCGTTCCTCAGGAATCAGGGATTGACCCTGCCCCTCCCTATCTTAGTGCAATCGGAGAGGGTACTACCCGAGAAAGGTGGATGGCCTCTTGAAACTGTACTTAATATGACCGCGGAAGAAATTTAGTCTTATCATTTCTATCTAATAGCAGGTGTCTTATATCTTTCCCAACTTATCGGTTGTTTAATGGAAATGAGTAATTTACATTACCAGCTGTAAAACAACATTTTTTTTAAAGGTTTTGCTTTCTATTTCCATTCTAATTGGCTGTTACATTTAAAAGTAAGCGATTGTTTTGATCATTCTGCTTTTTGTATGTGCCGTGTCCCTTCAGAACATCATGGCTCTCCCCAACTTCCTGCTATTCAAATAAAGTCATTTTCTGCTTTGAAAGCGGGAGCCACTTTTTTTTTTTTTTTTTTAAGAATCATTTCACCCCGTTGCATTTACGTTTTTGAAGCATGTAGTTATCAGGGAAACAAGTAAACGGAAGGGAGTTTCACATGTGAGAAGTGCGAGAAAAGAAACTGTTGGAGTAGAAGTGGCGGTTATATTTAACTATTTCAACTGTGGGACCTACATGCCAATCTAGTAGCACGCTTAAATTCATGGGAAAAATAAACTTGTCAGAGCAGTTACCATGAAAATATTTATAGAAAAGACAGAGGAAAGTCAAGCCACATCGGTGATAAAAATGACTGAAGTTGAGATGCCAAATCAGGATCGATTACATTACAGATTCTTCTTTGGATTTTGTCAAGAAACTCTAGATGAACAGCAGGGACACCCGACCAGATATGGCAGCAGTATTAAATGCACAGACTAATGGTAGATTTGTAAATATGCAAGATGGACTCTGAGGAGAAATATTTTCTGGGACGACACAGTGACTCAACTTTCCTTGCAGTAGATGCAGCTATCGATTCTATATAGTCGTTTTACTTCAAGTCAGGGGAAAACGCGAGGCCAAGACTCACGCGTCAGCCATGCTGATGGTAGGCAGAGGAATTTCTCTATGGTGGTTAACTGAAAGCAGTTTTATTTTGGAGGTGTCAAAATCCCCAGTTAACAACTGATTGGAGGTCATTTTTAAGAGCAGCAGTCAGGTTTACTTGAAGCATTTTATATCGCAGCTTGGGAGTAAAGGGAAGTAAGCAGTGTATAAATGAAATAAGCAATATTGAAATTTTTAGTAATATATTTTGAAACTCTAACCAATATAGGATGCAGTAGAAATATCTCCCTCATCTTACCATGAAGCGGAGGTATTTCTGCCGCACCCTGTTATATGAATTGCCGTATATGAATTAAATGTCAGTGGAGCTGTTTCGACGGGAAGGCACAATGAGAGACCTGATTATGTTCATGTATGGCTTCTCGTTCCCGAGCATGGCCGTTTATTCTGGCCTTTTTTTTTTTTGCATGAATTAAACGACTTCTAAAATATTAAAAAAAAAAAAATCGACCTGCTTTACTTACAATTTTTGCTAATACTGCAGGGTGCGATGGATAAATTGTCGTCTAATTTAAGCAAAAATGAAAATAAAACGGATATCTCATTTTAATAGATATGTTTACCAAAATTACTCAAAAAATATCTTGAAATATTAAAGAGTAGATTTATTCAATAAAATTGCCATTGGCTTTAACCACGGCATTCAGATGACTTCGAAATCTCCTGCAACTCTTCTGTACGGTCTCATTGTTTAGGTCGATGAATGCTGCCATAATCTTTGTCAACTTTGGTGTTACAAGGAGTCTTGTCGATTTCTCTCTCTCTCTCAACTGCACACCATACATAATAACCAAGGGGGGTGCAGTCTGGGGAATTAGGTGACTAGATGTGGTCGCAGTATTTGCCTGAGAACCATGACTGCGTTCTCGTGCTTGTGTGACATGGTGCAGAGTTCTGTAACTAGACTTTGGGTCTTCTAACAGCCCCCTCCCCCACTTGACCCAAGGCACCACTACCTTCTCAAGGCACTTGATGTAAGCCCCTGTGTTGAGTGAGGCCCTCACCAACAAATTCGGGAGTTCTTATCAGAGCTAGTTTTCCGAGCTGCTGTACCTTCGTAATCACCATTAGACTCATCCAACTCTTTCACAATCCTCTGCACTGGACTCAGATTGACACCCAAACACTCCGAAATGTTCGTATTGCAGCTTCCAGCGTGAATACTAAGAGATACAGCATGTTTCCAAATTTCTGGCGGAGTATATTGCTCTTTTTCTCACAGATGCTGCCCAACAAACCCGACTATGCTCTGCAGTCGACAAAAAAAAAAAAAAAAAAAATGAAAAATATAAAATGGCGACAATTTACACATCGCACTCTGTATTTTACGGCATTTTGCAGTTTTACGGCATTTTGCAAATGATTGCAGCGCGCAACAAAGCAGAGAAAAAAAAAGATTTGGCATGTATACATGCAGCCCCTTTAAACTTCGCCTTATTACCTGCTCTCGTGGGGAGGTAGGTAAATATCTTCTCAGTCTTTTAGCAAAAGTCGTTGAACATTTTTTAAACACCTTCCAAAATATAGTTTAGAATTCTTCTTTATGTGTAGTGTTCACTTAGGAGAAATGCGATCATGGCTCTCCAAAACTTCCCGTTCCTTATAGCTCTTAATAAACTGCATCTTTCTGTTATTTTTTCCAGAGTTCTGTTCTGGCATCCATTTACTCAAGCTCACTATGTATGGATATTTACTTGACGCCCCACTGAGTCAGGATGTGACACAAGGTCGGTTTTAACGCAGAGAACCCGAGTGGAAACACTCAGGCTACTGGTCTAATCTGGTCTTAGCTGGTCAGAGCTGGTCTAAGCTAGTCATAGCTGGTCCAGGCCCGAGCCGGTCCAACCTGGACACAGCAGTGATACCACCAGCACAGGGCCGAAGCACAAGTGCCAGGTAAGTATCACTATGTATGCTATGCGTTGTCTTTCTTTGTCCCCTTTTGCCCTCCGTTGCGTGAGTATCAGATTTTCCAAGCTCTCCTTCCTCATTATATGCCCCAAAAATCCCAACTTTCTTTTTCTGATGTTAAGTATTAGTTTCTTTTTTTGTTTCCATTTTCTCCAAAACTTCGTCGTTACTCGCATGTTCAGTCCACAGTATCCTCATTATACTCCTGTAGAACCGCATTTTTGTTGCTTCAAGTCTCCTCTTCATTTTTAATGAGATCGTCCAGCACTTATTGACATACGGGAGGACAGATATCAGGTAGAAATTTAGTACTCTTTTCCTTGTTTCTGGCGAAATTTTCTTATTTCTTAGTACGCTGCTTAACTTTTGGAATGCTTCCTTGGCTATCCCAATACGCCTTCGGATCTCAGTGTCATTCTTTCCGTCCTCTGAGAAAACATTTCCCAGATATTTAAATTTCCGCACTTGTTTCATTTTGGCATTTCCGATATGAAATTCGCGCTTTGGGCTCATCCTTTTACTAACAACCATGAATTCTATTTCTTATTCTGTCTTCTTTGTAGTTAATATTTAATCCTTTCTTTTCGCTTTCCTTCACTACCTTCTGTAGAGGTTTTTGTAGATTTCTTTGTGCGTCTATCAACACTGTCTCATTTGCATACGTTAAGATTGTGGCCTTCAAGAATGAAACCTGGTAGAACTTCTAGTTCTCTCAGAATCACCTCGCTGTATAGGTTGAATAAGCCCGGTGAGAAGGCACATCCTTGCTTTACGACCCTTTCTACTTTTGTAGATCTGCTGAACTCATTTTCTATCTGTATGCAGGCCGTTTGCAGCCAGTAGACATGCTGGATTATTCTTATATCTCTCTCCCAAGTTTAAAATTAAATACTATTTTAAATATTCCTGTTTTCATGCAAAATTTAAATAAAAAGGTCTAAAAATGAAGAATTACAAATACTAACGTTAAGTCTAACATGATTTATTGATTCCATTTTTACGGTTTATCAACCCATTGGAGGGTGTTAAAGCCAGAAAATATTTTTAGATTATATTAATTTTTTTTTGAGTTAGTGGTTTAGTGATATAAAGTCTTGCTAATTAACCCATAGCTAAAGGGAGAAGAGGTGGATATTTGCGCGTAAGTGATTATAACCAACCCGACTGGAATTAGAACTCGACTCTCCGATTAACAATTCTAAGCTATATTCATTACACCACCCGCACAGCCAAGCTTACGGCAACTGGTATTCCCAAGCGGCGACCGATCTAGGTACTGACCAGGCTCGACGTTGCTTAACTTCGGCGAACGTACGGTTCAAATGTTTTTCCGGTTATATATTTTTTTTGTCTGAATTTATAGGATGAGGAGTTATTATTTACACCGTTGGACAATAGCCTGCTTCGTTAATTTGGTGATACAATTGTGAGTTCAATCCCTGGGTCGGATAGTGTCTAATTTCACTCAGTGAGTGGAAACTGAGAAGTACTTTAAAAATAAAAACTAGACGAGATATTCCAAGACATGGACAATAGAACTAAAACTGTCTACCCCGTAGATTAATTAATGGGTTTGATTCGGAATTCCCTGTAGGTTACTCTGATCGAAGAAAGTCGGACGACACAACGAAACAAAGATGAGGACAATAGTCCGAATGTAAATAATATTAATAATGATAACCTCTCATCCCAGAAATTCAGACGAAAATACAGTGTAACCCGGATGTAAGAGAGTTGTCGGGACCGGAGAAGAAGTCTCTTATATCCGGGTTTCTCTTATATCCGGGTTTGGTCTATTTTGTTTAGGTAAGTATGGGCTCTAATTTGGGACCAGAGAAAATCTCTTATATCCGGGTTTCTCTTATATCCGGGTTACACTGTATTTAATGTTTGTTTAAAGAGAAAAAAGAATCAGAAGAAGATTAGGTTGTACATTTTGCTGTTCGCTAACAGACCGAGAAGATATTTACGTAATCCCAGCCAAGGCTTTCGACACAAGGTTTCAATTAACGTGGAGCCTCACTCACGTATATGCTGGGGAGTCGAGAAAATAACTGACCTGGACCCTTCTGCTGCGGAACTTGATTTAGGTTAATCTGCCCTCCAGAACCAAAAGGTGGAAGAACCGCGTTTCGAAAGAAGCAACAGAAAGAGGATTGTACTAACTGCAAATAATAAATTTATCAATAACTGATTGCCAATTTTGGTCTTCAAGTTCTCCCGGTGAAGTCTTCATTAGGTGTTAAATTTTATTACAGTAGCCGATAAATATAAAGAGAAATGCTAGAGGTCTTAATTTTAGCCATTCGGTTTTCTAACATCTGCTAGAATACAGATTTCCAAATAGTTTTTTTTGGGAGAAAAAAAAAAAAAAAAAAAAAAAACGAAAATTTAAAGGTTTTTTGATACCAGGATATTTTTTGGCTTTGTGTGTAATAAAATATCGAACGCTAAATTTTCAAAACGCTTTTTTTTATTTCTAGAATCGTTATTTAAAAAAAATCTGCATGTTTAAAGACAAAATACATGTTTTTAACTCAATACAAAACGGACCCCCCCCTCCCCAAAAAAAGATTTTATTTTAGTTTTAATTTCAAGCTAATAGATTAAATTTAATATTTTCTGATAATGTCGTGTATGGTCGACCGTATTTACAAACATTAACAAAAAAATTCTTCTAAAAATATTGGTGTTTGATGATTTGTATTAAACTTTTCTATTTATGTTTAGTAAATATAGTTTTACTTAATAATAATATCATCTAAAGAAGTCGAAATTAACACAGAATTTTAAAAAGATCTAAAATTTAACAATTTTTTTCCTAATTAAAAATATAAACAATTCTTGCAAAATTTCATTATTCATAGAAAATCTTGCTTCTAAAGACAATAGTGTCCTTAATATATCTTATTTATAAAATCAATTCAAGGCTTTTCTAATTAAATAATGCCTTAGTTTTATTGCATTTCTTATTTTACGATTCCAAGCAGATTTTCGGTAAATGATGTTTCTGTTTGACAAAAAGAAATTGAAGATTTAAGTTCTCTAAGGAGCCTTGCTTTTAACTACTATAAATATGAAGAGGCTGAAAAAGTTTCTGGAAATTTCATAAAATTAAGTAAGCGGGGAGGGGAACAGATGTAGAACAAAACAAATATTTTTACCAAGATTCTCTAAAGAAAATAATTCATTTGTGAATAAGTTACGAAAATTTCATTAAAATCCGACTATTATTTGATTTTTGCAAGAATTTGCAAAACAATGTGTTTTTCACCGGCACCATATTAATCTTTGGCCCAGACGCTGATTAAGAAAAACAAAATATTTAACCAAAATTTCGAACGTACTAGAAAGGAATAAAAGTTTAATAAAATAATACAAAGTACTTTGGTCTTTTCTCTTAATAATGACAAACATTTTGAAACTTTGTTTTCATCAAGTTTGAGACCTTTTTTCATCAGGCTATGTTCTTTTTTTTTTTAGAACATTTTTGTAGGTACCTACTTAAACAGTTTTTCGTTGAAAATAAATCGTTCTAAGTATTTTTTTATCACGCAGTTCGTATTACATACAAACAGGGGAAAACATTTGTGCAAATGTTTAAGTAAATAAGTTTGGCAAAAAAGAAAAAGTAATCAGTTTAGATAAAAAAAAACTGTACTCACAAAAGTCGAACGAAATTAGATGACATACTCTTTCTGCAGCGATCTCAATTAGTTTTTGTCAGATCTCGAACTAACGAGATTAAGGGAAAAAAACCCTCCCATAATTCCTTTCCTAAGTTTAGTACTGACACTAAATTCTGTTTTATTTATGAGTTTTGGAGTATTGGCTTAATTTATTTGATTTGTACATAAAAAATTTTTAAATGATGGGGTTTATTTTGTAGGTTCCATTTGTGTATGGGGTATTGTGGTGTATGTAGGAGTAAAAGGTGAAGGATGTCTTTTGGAATATGTGTTATTTGCATTGAATGAATGGGTCGTGAATCAGATTAGCTAAGTATAGGATAGTTAATGATGACCAGCCTCACCCCACCTCCTTTTTGGCCTTATGCCACAATTATTGTAATTTTGCAATAATAAATATTAAGTTATTTTAGGTACCTCCATGAGATCGCTAAAAAAGAGCATAGCATGATGAAAAAGACGCCAAACTCGACGAAAACAAAATTTTATCGTCTAAATGTTCATGTTATTATTAAGAGGAAAGATCAAAGTCTCTTGGGGGGTATTATTTTTTACATTTTTTATCGTTCCGAGCACGTCCGAAATTTTCGTTAAAAATCTTGTTTTTTTTTTTAGTCAGCAAAATTGACAGATAATCGATCATCGCGTCCATTTTCTTCCATTTTATAAAAAATGATGAAAATCTCACTTTGAAATTCTTTTAAAAATCAATTATCATTTTTTTCAAAACTTATTTTAAGAAAATCAGAAATTATAATGTTTATTTAAAATATTTTGAACTAAGGTTGATTTAGCTTCTGTGCCGAAAAGAGAAAATAAAACAAAACAGGTCATAACCTTTCGCGTTACTTGACAGGTGTTGAATGACGTATTGACGTATTACGTGATCATAATTTGTTCTACGGAAGGCGAAAAGTGAAGTTATTTAGATTTAAGTGAACAAATTATTTACCTCGTTATTTTTAAGGAAAACTTTCAGCGCTCTAATTTTATTTTTTTTGTACTTAGCTTTCACTTTTACGTTTACGATGGTTTATGGAAAATATATTATAAAGAAATTAAATTAAGACTTAAGAGTGAGATTAAATTTCATATTTCATAAGAAAGGTATCTAATTAATTTATAGGTACCTTTCTTATGAAATTTTATCAGAATTGTACATAAAATACTATAATTTTATGTACATTTACTACATTTTACTGTGTTATTTGTATTTCCATTCATTTTATTATTAATTTTGATATTTCATTTATGGAAAAATATCATAACTGAGATTAATATAAAAATAAGATCATATAAATTTCATAAGATGATACTGATACTTGTAGGTACCCTTCTCAGTTGAAATTGAAAAATCAAATTAACTTCTCCACACGTGTTTCGAAAAGTAAACACCTTAACAGCGGAGAACATTGCTTAACTCAAATAACGCAATTTAATTGTATTCTGCTTGATCTTCCGTACTTTATAATTACAGCCCGATTATAAATTATATTTCTTAATTACTGCGGATCTTCTGATTAGTCAAAATGATACAATTTATAACGCGCTAAAAAAGATCTATCTCATAAGGACACTTAGCAAACCCGATGCGGCTTTTAACTAATTTTATAATATTTTAACAACTTAAATGTAAAAATCTATTATAATTAAAGAAATAAGAAATAATTGTATTAAAAATTCATTTTTCATCGAAAAAATGATTTGCTTTCAGAAAATAATGTCCATATTCATAAAAACAACTAAAAGCAAATAAAAGCATTTGAAATTAAATAATATCTTTGTTTTATTGAGTTTTGTATGTTACAATTCACAGCTGATTTTTCAGGTAGGGGTCCAATTAAAAAAAAAAAAAAACATGATTTGCATTCCTCAAAGCCTTGTGCTTTTAACTATTGTAATCACTAAACCCGATGCGATCGAATTTCTAGCGTTTTCATAAAATTAGTTATGACGGGGGGGAGGGGGGTAATAAATATAAAAAAATATTTCTGCCATGACTTTAATATAAAAAAAACAAAACATATAATAATTTCGATCATCTGTGAATAGTTTCTGAAAGTTTCATTAACATCCGACAATTATTTTTATTTTTGCAAGATTTTCCAAGTTAATGTGTGTCATACAAAAAAAAAAAAAAAAAAAACGTGCTAAAAATTGTCTGTTATTTTACTAGTTCCGGTGATACAAAGAGAAACAAAGTTTTTTTAATCAAAATTTAGAATGTTCTAAAAAGATGGAAAAAATTTTTAAAAAACAATTAAAAAAACTTTGGTCTTTCCTTTTCATAATAACATAAACATTTAGATGATAAAATTTTGTTTTCGTCAAGTTTGGCGTCTTTTTCATCATGCTATGCTCTTTTTTTTACGAACTCATGGAGGTACCTAAGTTATTTGAATTAGTCGCTATAAAAGGTGTCGATAATGAATAGCTTAATAGACTTAAATCCAATCATCCAAGCCAAAAGTTTTGTGACAGGCATGTAACTGTTGTCGAAGAAAGATGCAATTAGATCCATGTTATCGTTGTGGCTTTCTTTTTAATGCCATACCCATTCGTGATATGGCAAATCACAGATTTCTTTTCTTTATAATTTATGAATTGTCATAGCGTCCTGGGAAAGACAGCGGCCTAGTTTCACCACTGTTTGGAATTTAGAGTAATTTTTTCTATTAGACTGACTGCCATCCAAGGCTAGAAAGCACAATTTAGGTCGTTAGAGGGAGGGAGGAAGAAAAGGTGGATTCGTTCTTTTCTCTTAATGTTTCTGTTTCTAATTCTTTCACAACCATGTAACACCTTGTGTTTTAATGGCATTACTGCCTGGCTTAGGGAATTCCGATAAAAAAAAAACTGCCATGAAAATATTTATAGAAAAAATAGAGGGAAACACATCATGACGGTAGAGAAGATATATATATATATATATATATATATATATATATATATATATATATATAATGGACTCACGTCGGTTTCGACGTATGAGGATCTGCCAGCTTATTGATTCAGTTATCAAAGTTTATGCGCTAATCTTAAGTGGCATTTAAGACCCGCTAGTGATTTACAAAGGAGGCCGCATATGGAGCAGGTGTGAGAATTGTGAGATGAGATCACTGTTAGATTATACATATATATATATATATATATATATTGATATGTGTTCTATCAATCTATTGTATCTCTCTAAGGGCAGGTCTGTTTGGCGGTTGAGATGTTAACATTAGAAGTATTCAAGTCTTTGTAAAATGCCAGACTTCACCCGGCTTTTCGTCTGGGATTAAGGTATTGTATCTATATCCCTTTCCTCTTGCAAGCCTGGCCCCGGGGAGATGAAAAAAATACTACGATTATCAAATACTGATTTTCAAGGCTATTTATATTAGATCATTGCAAAAATTTACCCGCTAGAGAAAATTAGAAACAAAATTGTACATATTAAGGGAAACATTTATTAGTCAAGTTGATAGTCACCATTATTTTAAACAATTGTCTTCCGTCGTTCTACAAGTCTTTTGATGCCATTTTCGTATAAATTCCATGTTTTTTTTTTTTTTTTTTTTTTTTGAAGAAGGTTGTGAGTTAACTTTCGTCTGACTGTCCATTTTTGCCATTTTGTTGCGGTTGGTATGTGCGTTTAGTGTTTATGTTGGGAAACACGTGTTTCCTAGAATGTTTTCCACAATAAAAATAGCGGACTCGGTATGTGAGTCCGGGTAATAATCCCCCAACAAAAAACCCGACTAAAATATATATATATATATATATATATATATATATATATATATATATATATATATATATATATACAAGCAACCGATAATATATTATTAACAAGACAAGAAGTTACATTGTTGCGAGCAACAAAGACAATCATATTGTATGTATGTCACAAAACAGTGAAATGCATGAAAACATTTAAAGACTAGTGAATTGTTCGTGTATGTAAAACGTGCGTAGAAGTCCTAATAAAATGAAGTTACATACGTTCTTGTTTGTGTGCTTTTGTGAGTTCGTTTTCCGAGGGGAAACGCATTTTCACGACAAACCTACATGCTAGTGTGTCTAAGGAAAATAGGAAAAGAAGAATAGCAATGGAAAGTGAAGAGAAAGGTGCTGGTGTGCGTGCGCACCTTTCTCCGAGTTTAACCTGCATCTTACCGTCCCTGTTTGAAATAGGAGAAAGAAAATGATAGAAAATATTACAGTGTATTAATAGGGTCAGAATACGTGCCCTAGTGGCGGATTTTTAGGAAGGTAAGTGGAGTAACTCCACAACTTAAATTGTTCTGTAGAGATCAGAACAAATGAAAATCTGAAAGAGCCAAGTCTGGAGAATATGGTGGATGCTGGAAGTTTCCTTATTTCAAATATTTAAACTTCTGAAAGGTCTGTTGGTCTGTTTTGTAATATTTAGTCTTGCGCTGTCGTAGTGGAAAATTAGCCATTT
>CAHIKZ030000953.1:25000-147500 GCA_903632075.3 Acanthosepion pharaonis
TGTCATAAAAATGCCGTCGTCCTTAGATTCTGTGAATTCCTTTATAGTTCAATTCGCCAATTACAAAGCAGAAAATCTTTTGCATTCGGCCGTCTGGGACTTAGGCTCAATGAGTAACAGAATGCTTGAAGTATGAAAAAACTCTAATAAAGTCTGTTGAGGCGTAAAGGTCTTCATTTTTAAAGACTTTTTTTTTTTTTACTGGTTTTGTACTTGTTGACCGAAGAAAAGGCTTTTTCCCAACGACTCTCAAAATACGCGACTGGGAATATAACTTAAGATGACACTGATTTAGTTCTGACGCGGGTATGTGACGAGGACCGGATATAAGCCTCGTTATGGAGCTGTTCTGGGATAACTCCCGAATATTAGATTTAAAGTGTATGTCCTTTTTGTATAGAGATTCATGTAGATAAAATATAAATATCAAAGAAATAAATATTCATCTCATATGAATCCATGAAACATTCGCGGTCCTCTTTTGATTTAAAAGGAAGTTTTTTCAATAAGGAAATATGTTTAAGAGGATATAAGGAAAAATCAACAACCATTTGTTATAACGACTATTTCAATCATTCTTCAGGAGTTACAAAATAAAATTATGGCTGTTAAAACAGATATAGACGATGAAATAGGAAGGAAAAAAACATAATCGAAATAAATGACTATGCGGAGAAAAAAACAGGAAGATAAAAAAGGAAATAAAATCTTACCGGGTTTCCTTCGTCTTATTTCTATTTCATTCTTTATCATATCATATCATATATATATATATATATATATATATATTTATAAATATGTGTGTGTGTGTGTGTGTGTGTGTGTGTGTATGTATGTATATGTATATATATATATATATGCATATATAAATATATATATATATATATATATATGTATAAATATAAATGCCTATATATGTGTATATATGCACATATATATGTACATATATATATATATATATGTTTATATACATATATATATATAATTATATCTATGTATATATACATATGTATATATATAGAAACTGGTTCACCGCATGTCGTCTGGTTTTTTATCAATGGCAAAAAGTTTTTTTTGGCATTTTATTCGTTAAATTTCTACTTGTATACATACAGATTCTTTCTAAAAGGGGTGTTTGGATTAGAATCCGTTGTATTGATCAATAATTTTAAAATATTATTTTTATTTTTAATTTCTAATAGATTATATTTCGCTTCAAGATGAAACAGAACTAATGCTTTTAATTTAATATAATTGAATTTGAAGTTTTGGTTTCTGTTTTTGAAACATGGTAATTCCTGTGTAGCGATGAAACCATATTTTTTAATCAGTTAATTTATAATATTTATGCTCTATAAATTCACATTGAGCACTATTTTGTAAAAATAAAAATATCAATAAGAACACCGGATTACATATCTTAATGTTATTCCTTTTTTACTAATATATATATATATATATATATATATATATATATATATATATATATATATATATATATATATAGTTACGAACAACGTGGTAATCCGCATGAGTAGTCCCAAGGAGGATGAAATCCTGAGAGCTCAATGTAAATTCAGAGCTAATAATTTAAAGAAAAATAGACCACTTTTAAGGCTCCATTGTAATAGTTTATTTCACCAGAGACCTTTAAAGGACGCTGGATACTCATACATCACTTATATATATATATATTGATATATTGTTATTGATATATATTTTTTAATTTCTTCCTGGGAGTACGAAATTTAAATTTTTCTCTTAAAACAAACATATCTGATAAAATTCAAGGAAAATGGAGAGAAAGAATGAAAAAAAAAAAGGCATAATTACCATAAATGGCAATTAGTGAAGTAAAAAAGTAAAAGGAGAAAATAACCATGAGAGCCACACCAGTAGTATCAGAACATTTATTATTATTATTATTATTATTATTATTATTTGTCTATATTTTTGATACTGAAGGATCGGTACGGACCCGATACACTGAAAATATCGAGACAAATCGAAAAGTCCTACCAGAAACTGGCACGAATATCGAACCATCTGACATTCCTATGCTGATGCAGAGACCTACAACTCATCCCTTCAGGCTTGGCACCAAGACATCGCGTCAATTCAGGGAGTGCCCATCTGGTCGCAGAAAAAGCGAGAGAAGCCCTTGTCCGAGAGAGAATCCAGTACACATGTATTCGGTGTAGTCATGGCTCGCCAAGTACAAAAATTAAATAGATTGAAAGATCAGAAGGTGACGCACAAGGTCCATCACCCACCAGTGAAAGCAGTAATCATCATCAGCCAATATACAGCTGAGTGCCTCTGAAGAGTCAATATTAAATAAGGGTCTCAACTTTCCACAACCATCAGGCGAGTGCCATACTTGGACATCATTGCCAGAGTCGAGGAAGTGGCCTTGAACTTCCCTCAGGCTCAGGCGGATGAACTAAGATGGAAGGTGAGACAGACCTTGGAGAAAGCCTAGCCGGCTAAGTCAAACATCACGAAACTGGAGAGGCTGACACTCAGATCCCTACAGAGGAACGAAAACATCATCATACTACCGGCTGACAAAGGCAATGCGACTGTAGTGATGGACAAATCAGATTATACAAGAAAACTGGAAGACCTCATTAGAAATGGTAGCTACAGCAAAGTAAAAAAAGGATCCTACAATGAAAACAGAACGCAAACTGTCACAGATACTAATCAAGAACAAGGATCACTTCGCACCTAAGATGTATAGGCAGTTATCGTAGTGTTACACAAAGCTACCTCACATATACTGTCTCCCTAAGATTCACAAAGACGGTATTCCGTTCAGGCCGATTGTTAGTTGCCAAGGCTTTGTGTGCCACCCTCTGAGTTGATTCCTTGTAGATATAATTAACCCATTGATCGGAAGGTCACCTTCACATGTCCGAAAATCCGCCCACTTCGTGGAAATAATCAAAGATGCCCCCATCCTATCCAACCAGATGGCGAGCTTGGACGTGGTGACTTTGTTCACCAAGGTACCCACGGAGGAGGCACTTTCAGTAGTCAGAAACAGATTGGCCTCTGACTCATTCCTAGTAGACCAGTATTTTAATAGATAATCTAATGGAGATGTTGACTTTCTGTAGATAAACAACACACTTCGGAATGGGATCACGCATATATCGACAGGATGAGGGCTTAGCAATGGGTTCGCCATTATCACCAGCAATAGCGAATATATACATACTTTGAGGAAATGGCATTAGAATCTATATCTCTAACGTCGACACTATGGTTAAGATGACACGTAAATGACACGTTTATACTCTGGCCACACCAGGAAGATGTCCAGGTTCTACTGGACTATGTGAACTCAATAAGACCCTCGATACAGTTCACAATGGAGAAAGAGAGTAACAACACACTCGCATTCATAGATGTTCTAATATCTCGAACAGAGCATGGGTTCAAGACATCCGTATACCGCAAACCGACATGCACCAGACAGTAGCTCAATTTCAACTCCCACCATCCATACCTGGAATCAGGATAGATCCTCAGATCTAGCTTTAATAACTCAATAGAGAAAACTGTATTACAGTGGAGTAATGGATAGCGGCTCGGACTGAGGAATACAGACGAATCCATTACATTCACTTAGGTGCTAATACCATTGGGAAAGGTATGAATCCTCTTCTTCTCTCCCCCTCCCAGCTATGGGTAAATAGCAGGACAGACTTGGTTCTATAGCTTTGGATGGCAAATGGTCTACAGCAGAAAGAAATGGCAACCTACTACGGGGAAAAAATCTGCCTCGTCAGTCATGTATCGAAAGATAAATGATCGCCTAAGGGTGTATCACGCATTGCACATAATTGACTGATACTCATTTACGTGCTAATACCCTTGAGAAAGGTATCAATCCTCTTCTTCTCCCCCCAGCTATGGGTAAATAGCAGGACAAACCGGGTTCTATAGCTTTGGATGGCAACTGGTTTACCGCAGAAAGAAATGGCAACCAACTGCGGGGAAAAAATCTGCCTCGTCAATCATGTATCGAAAGATACATGATCGCCTAAACGTATATCACGCATGGCACATAACTGACTGAAATTCATTTACGTGCTAATACCCTTGGGAAAGGTATCAATCCTCTTTTTCTCCCCCCAGCTATGGGTAAATAACAGGACAGACCGGCTTCTATAGCCTTCGATGGCAACTAGTTTACCGCAGAAAGAAATGGCAACCTACTGCTGGGAAAAATCTGCTTCGTCAATAATGTATCGAAAGATACATGATCGCCTAAGCGTGTATATCAGGCATGGCACATAACTGAACGGTCAATAGCATCAAGTACGCCGATCAGTCCCTATATTTTCTTCAGCTATGATAAATGATTGTACTCTTAATGTTGTGTCGTGAATTAGTTGTCTATTGAGACTCAAGTTCACTACAGACCTCAAGTGGGATATATACGATACAGCTGAAGGTGATAAAAAATGGATGTGGTTCCCCTAGTGGGTTAAGAGACTCGTGTCGCGATGTGATGTTTGTGCATTCATTCTTACTCTCTAGTTTGAAGAAACTCCAATGGATCTAATCATTTATCACTCAGATATTTCGTCAACAAAGCCATCAAGATAAAATGACAATCGATTCTGCGTTGTTGGGGCGTGCGTTAATGGACGACAGAGTAAGATAAAAGAAAAAAAAAGAGGAAGAGAAAGATGGAGAGTATGAGGAGGAAATAGGAGAGAGATAAACATTTAGCTTGGGGCGAGGAGACTTAGAGAAATAAATTAAGAGGAGATGGCAAAAGAGGAAGTTGAAGGTAATTAAACAGGGGTTGGGACGATAAACAGAAAATTGCGAGGGAGGAACAAGGTGTGTTGAGCGGGGTGCGCGGGAGGTGGGTGGGTGGAGAAAACAAACTGGACAGTGCACCAGGTTCAGCCAACGGTCATTTGCACTGATCACTTCGTACGCGTTCAACTCGTTCGCGACGTATAACGGGCATTATTGTCTTTGTAATGAGCTTATCGGCCATCGTCCCTCAGGTGCTTAAAAGATGGCGACCGAAAACAGAGCCCACATTGCTTGTCTTTATTGTTGTTGCTGTTGTTATCCAGAAAGCGATCACGTGACTGGATCGTGCATACAGTCATTAGTTATTTTATCTTCTAGGATATCTTTAGACCAATGGACTTTTTTTTTAAAAGGTGCTTTACAGAACAAGACTAATTGCACGGTCGCTATCGCTCTATTACATGTAAAAATATCAGGTTTAAAATTTGTTCGTTCATATAGAGAAGTGGGGAAAGCTAATTATTGCTGAGGATTATCCGGCACCACCCAGCTACGGTCGATGCCACATAACACTGCCCGCCATTGCTCTTATTACCATATATAATAAACGAAACTTTTAACATTAGTAGATTAATCTGTCGAGAAGAAATTTTGCGAAATGCAATACGAGTGACATTAGCGAAATTTTAGATCCCGTTTGCTTAAAAACATTCTTTGACTTTTATTATGAAGAAGATTGTAGTGCGCCAATCTTTTAAGAAGGGAAGGCTTGCCGTGTTATGAAGCATCGATATTAATATGGGGGGGGGGTTCGAAATCTTGTTTGACCCCCCCAAAAAAAATGTCAATTGAAATTCTCCGTGAACTTGACCTTATAACTGTGGCCGACGGACATTTCACCGAAAAAGTACAAATAAAAATAGTAACAAGCAATGATATAAGTATTTTAATTAGCAGTATCATAAGGTAGAATAGGACTAATAATTACCACTGAATTTCAAGTGATTAAATTACTTAATCTAAATTTAAAGTTAAAAGATTTTTTATTTCAATATTTGCTTATTGAAATTAGTATATCAAAAAAATATTTTAATGTATTTGGGTAAAAAGTAGCACCTAATTATTTAGATTCATATTTAACAGTTAGATAAACGCTAATTCATCCCTTTAAGACAATGATCATTAAAAGCGAAATTGAAAGATCTTTATCGTAAAAGATTAAGATTTTTGCTGTCGTAAAATTTGCTTTTTCTCAAAATACTTATCATTTTGCAGTAATATTTGAAGAAAATATAATATATACAGAATAGTTTTTTTTTAAAAAAGCCTGTCAAAAAAAGAAAAAAAAGGAAAAAAAGAAACGAAAAATTATAAATTAATACAGTAAATAAATATAAATATATTACGATAAAGGGTGTGACATACATGTAAGTACACCACTACATTTTCGGCTAAATGTCCATTTGGTTAAATGTCCGTCGGCCTAAAGTTCTAGTACCTATTATGGCTAAAGATAAAAAACATTAAGCAATACAAAATAGAATTTCTCGAAATTTCATAAAACTAAATAAGTGGGGAATAACAGATGTAAAGAAGATATTTTTCCAAAACATTTTCTGTAAAGAAAGATTTTAGAAATAATTTAATTGATTTTTGAAGGAAACCTGAAAGTTTAATTAAAATCTGACAATTATTGGATTTTGGCAAATATACGATCCCACGCCGATGCCAGAAAAACAAAATTTTTCACAAAAATTTGGAAGGTTCTAAAAAGGATTAAAAGAATTACATAAAAAACACTTTGATTTATTCTGTCAATGATAACACAAAATGTTTGCCTAAAACTTAAAAAGTTTTATCGTTAAAATCTTTGTGCTATTAAGAGGACAAAACAAAAGATTTTTTTTAATGTAATTTTGTTTGTAAATTCATATATATATATATATATATATATATATATATATATATATACCTATCTATATATATATATGCAGGGTGGCCATAAAGTTACTTATAATAACAATTAAGACAAAGCAATTAATAAACAGTCCAGAAATTTATTATTAAAATGGATCTGATTAATTCTGGTTAATAACAATAAAATGATATGGTAAACAATAGTAAATTAATTACTGATACTGTTCCAACTACACGAACCCTGCTTCATTGATTTGCTTTTCATTATAAGTAGCTGTATAATAACTTTATTGCCACCCTGTATATATATATATACAACGAGAGAAAAGTATATTTTAAAAAGAAGAGAGAAACCGCAAGTGTTTTTGTCGTAATATGGATTTTTAAAAAAATATATGTAATAATATGTAGACTCTACTTTCAACATCATCACTTGATAAGACACCAGAAGTCTTGAAACAAAATGGCTATTTTTGTAGTTTTTGAATACACACACACACACATATATATATATATATATATATATATATATATATATATATATATATATATATATATATATGACAGTATTTTTCATACTTAAACGTAATCGTCCGGCCATTTATTATATATATATATATATATTTATTAAAGACATTTTTATGTTTAACGTTCTTTTTTTTTTTTTATAGATACAAGTATTTAAGTAAATGCTCTGTTTATAATAAACAGTATTAAATAACATTTACCGGCCTGAATGTCCGAGAAATTTTCATAGAAAATATTCGTCCTTTTCTATGAAAATTTCTCGGACATTCAGGCCGGTAAATGTTATTTAATACTGTTTATTATAAACAGAGCATTTACTTAAATACTTGTATCTATAAAAAGAACGTTAAACATAAAAATGTCTTTAATAAATAAATTGTCGGACTTTGTCCATTTCTTAATATATATATATATATATATATATATATATATATATATATATATATGTATGATGGACTATCTAGTCGCGGAGGATAAATGAGGGCTCAATAAAATAAACGTTTATGGACACACATGTGTCTCCCGAAGCCTTCAAGTGCTTTGCAAACTTTTAGACAGATGGAACGTGTGGTTGAGCCATTTGCTCGAGTGGTTGAGGATCAGCTGCCACATGTTTCCGTTAGTGAACATGTGGCTGTTTTACTGCGTGTGACAAAACGACAGTAGCAGGTAAGGCGATCATTGAGAGCAGCAGCATACTACCAACTTTTTTTTTTTTTAATATTTGCACACAGTTGATCCCGATGTTTAAGTCGGCCTCGTCTAAACCTTCGGATCAATGAGAAGCAGGACAATCGTTCAGCTCCTTCACTTTGACGCTTTGTTTTCCCCTAGAAGCAAATTCTGCATCGCTTCAAATTGCCTTTGAGTTTGTCTTTGTGACGCAAGAGTAGCCTTCCAACTGACCGGCGGGGTCTTAAATTAGGCTAAATGCATCCCCTGCAGAAAAGTAAGACTCTTCCCTAAAAAGAACTACTTTTTGAGTGGCTACTTGCAGATTTGGCTATAAGCCTTAAATAGTGACTCAAGTAGAAATTGAACCTATGCCAAATTATCTATTAATTCATTGTTATCGCTTAAAATCGACATGCATGTGTATGTGAGCGTGTGTTGTTTAAATTTGATATGTTTATAGGGAAATGTGCTCAATATCAGAGCCTGAGCGTTTAAAGATATATATATACACAGTGTGGACATAGCGATCACCAAACGACATCTGATGGCGTCAAACAGTTACCAGGCAATGTTGATGATTGCTACCTATACAATCTATCTGTCTGCACAAGTTTGCGTGGATAAGATTCTGGGAAGCAGGTTTGTCAGAGTACTGCTCTCTCATTATATATATATATATATATATATATATATATATATATATATATATATATATATATATATATATAATCGACAGAGATCGGTAGTTAGGGAGGTAGATGAAAGATATTAACAGAGGAAATCTTATGAAAAACAGGGACAAACCGTAGACTCCAATTTTTGATGATTGAAGAAAGCCAAAGTATTTTCAAAGAAACTTAGTGAATAAAAAAAAACATTCCAGGTCGTTCCTTAGACATTTTGAATGCTTTATTTTTGCAATTCTTTAATTTTTAAAAAAAATGTTTATCTGCTCTGAACAGAACAGGTCTGGAGTCTATAAAACTGATGCGATATGAATAGAATGACAAGTGTGTGTGTGTGTGTGTGTGTGTGTGTGAGAGAGAGAGAGAGGGAGAGAGAGAGAGGGGAGTGAAATAGATATAGTAGGTGAGCAAAAGAGAAATATCTAATAGATAGAGAAAAGGGAGAGGGAAATAAAACAAATATTACAGTGGAACCCTTATTTATGGCTTCGTTTCCCACGGTTTCATTTACCCGCGCCCAACAACAATTCATGTTTTATGAAATCAGCGAGTTGATTCAAATTCCGGACAATGTTGTTGCGTTTTCACACAAGTACCTTTTAGAAAGAAATGAATCCAACTGTTATCCCACACAAAGCGATGAATTAAATAACAATGTAGACTAGATTAGCAGGCAACCATGAAAATTCCTAATTCTCAATTCCAAAACCGTGGGGAAGACAACGAGAAAATACTTCACTATTTTTCCCAAGAGTGCGTGACAATTCATATATAATAAAAGAAAAGCATCTGTGGAGAGCCATGACCGCTTATGTCCAGAAGGTGTTTTTTTTTTTTTTTTTTTTTTTGGTAAATTTTCATTTTAACACCCGAGCGTCATTTACTGCTGAACTATTTTCTTTCAAAAATTAGTACGCGTTTCCGTAAAGCGATTTTTTTTGTACTTAATTTAAGAATAAAGTTAACTTTCAAATATATGTAAACATCGACAAATAAAAGAATAACAAAAGAAAAAAAACACCTAACTCTAATTTGAAAGTTAACTTTCTTCTTTAAAAAAAAAAGAATAACCAAAAAAAAAACAAAAAAAAAAACAAAAAACAAAAACACCTAACCCTAATTTGAAAGTTAACTACAAGGAATTACTGTGAAGGGAGTAAATAGGCCCAAATTGTATATGTCCACCAACAGAATTCAGCACTGAATTACTTATCAATACGCCGGTAATGGCTGACGAAAGACCAGGAAAAAGTCCGATTTTTTTCTGGTCGTTAACATCCAAAAAGGTAGGTTTCTTTAATATCTAATTGTTGATTTGAGTTCAGCATATACATTTGCATGGAAATAAGACTATTTGGGAAAAATTTGAAGGGATATTAGCGCTCGGGTGTTAAAATGAAAATTTACCTTCTTTTTTTTTTGTTTTTTTAAAGAAATTTTATTTTTTTTTTTTTCAAAATGAAAGACTAATAATTCTGGAGAAGTCATAGAGAAGCCGGTAAATTGTATGCAGTGCTTGCAAAGATGTCCGGTAAAAACGAATCGTTGACCTTTGACATTTATTACATAACTGTAATTTTTCCTCTTTATAATTTGTTGGCTTTATTTGTTTCCAGTTCTGCCGTGTCGGGACCCTTCAGGAAGTGTGCGAACATAGCTCTCCACAACTTCCTGTCTCTTGTAGTTACCATCCCTCTTCGTCCTTGCTCTACCAACCATTCACACAAACTCAAAGTCGATCATAGCTCTCCACATTTTCCTGTCCCTTGTAGCTTGAAGCAACATTTGACTCAATCATCCCTCTTCGTCCTTGTTCTACCAACCATTCACACAAACTCATAGGGGGTCACGGCTCTCCACATTTTCCGGTCCCCTGTAGCTCGAAGCAACGTTTGACCCTCTATCATCCCTTTTCGTCTCCGCTCTGCCATCCATTGAAACAAAGTTATAAGTAGTCATGGCTCTCCACAGCTTCCTGTCACTTGTAGTTCTAAGCAACATTTGACTCGTTACCATCCCTCTTCGTCTCGGTTTGCTGTGCATTCACATAAACTCATAGGCGATCATGGCTCTCCACATTTTCTGTCCCTTGTTACTCTAAGCAACATTTGGTTCACTCACTCCTCTTCGTCTTTGCTCTACCAATCATTCACAAAAACTCATAGGCGATCATGGCTCTTCACATTTTCCTGTGCTCGTAGCTCTAAGCAACGTTTGACCCGTTATCATCCCTTTTCGTCTCCACTCTGCCATCAATTGAAACAAACTCATAGGCGATCATGACTCTCCACAACTTCTTGTCCCTTGTAGTTCTGAGCAACATTTGACTCTTTACCCTCTCCCTTCGTCTTCGAGCTGTCATCCATTTATACATGGGCGGTCATGACTCTCCACCTTTTCCTTCTCCTTGTAGCTCTAAGCTCTTCGACTTAAAAGGAATTAATTTTTCTTATGTTTTTCGATGTTAAATATTCTCGATATTAGACATTCTCTTTTTTGCGTGTTAATGACCCAAATGTCATCCTTGAACTGGCAGTGAAAAAGTTCTGCATGAAGGGTAATAAAATAATTAAGACTGGTCCGAGGATGAAAAAGATATCTATATTCTTATCTTTTAATGACCCCTGTGTCTTCTTAGATCTATTTCCATTTTTTTGTGTTTTTGTGTTTTGCGAGTTCAAAACCTTTGTTTATTAGTGTTGTGGGGTAGCCTCGTTTTTTTTTAGGGTTTTATGTAGTTCTTCTAGGCGGGTTTTTCGGAGGTGTTTATCAGTCGCTATAGTACAAACACGAACTCATTAGGAAAGCTACGCGATGTCTTCCTAAACACGTCCTGTGATTATCAACATTTTCCAAGACGGCCCTACGCAAAATGTCACCCTGACATTTCATTTACCGCTTTCTGATTTTAAGTACGATTGTCTTTTCGGTTTTCATTTTCTCTCTTCATCTGTAGAAGGAAAATTTCCAGTGCGATACAGCAGGATAAATATATATAAATGTTCAGCGTTCTTTTGCTTGTTTCTAACGAAAAAGTTCCTGTATCTTAGTACTTCGCTTAGTTTCCGGAAAACATCTTTCACTATTCCGATGTGTCTTCGGGTTTCCCGTCGTCTGATACTACACGACTCAGATTGTTAAATTAGCGTGTATTTATTGAACATACAGATTCTAGCGAGAGAAATTAACTAGTACGATACGGTGAACGAACTTTCATAGTAGTAGATGTCGCAACTGATTCAATATAAATAATTCCTTTCACTGTTTTAAAACATTCAACTATTATCATATGTTAAGGCAGGATAATTACGACACTTTTTTTATGTGCTGTGTCCCTTTAGGATGTAGGCGATCATGGCTCCCCACTTCCTCCTATCCCTTGTAGCTCTCAATGTTTTGTCCCTTTGCTATTTCTTCCAGACCCTGTTCTGTTATTCACTTGCTTAAACCCGCCAGGTATGTTACGCGTTGCTTTTTCTTGTCTCTCTTTTCATCTATTCACCCTGTGAGTATCAGATTCCCCAAGCCCTCCTTTCTCATTACGCGTCCCAGAAATTTCAGCTGACTCTCTCTGATGTTAAGTATAAGCTTCCACCTTGTTTGCATCCTCTCCAAAACCTCATCGTTGCTCACGCGCTCGGTCCATGATAGCCTAAGCATCTTTCTGTAGAGTCATGGTGCTCGGTAAAAATGGCAGCAGAAAAAATGGCAGGGTAAAAATGGCAACGGTAAAAATGGCAAAAGTGGATAAATAGGTAAAAATGGCAAAAGTGGATAAAGAGGAAAAAATGGCAATTCAACAACAGAAAATTATGACCGTTCGAGAAGGATGGGTCTAAGCTTCCATCCCTCCAGTTTAAAATAGGGCTAAGTCCCCCCCTTCAATATTTTAAAATAAATATTTTAAAATAAATATTTACTCTAGTGCGGGGGAGTTAGGTTCCTTCTCCTCTCGTTTTAAATAGGGGCTAAGTTCCTGCTCCTAGTATTAAAAACATTCTTTTTTAAATTTTCTTATTTATCCATTTTTGCCATTTTTACCTATTTATCCACTTTTGCCATATTTACCGTTGCCATTTTTTCGGTTGCCATATTTACCGTTGCCATTTTTACCTAAATCCGTTGCCTCGAGTCTTTTCCTCATCATTGAGCAGACCGTCAAACATTCGCTGCCGGAGGACAGATGTCACGTAGCAACTCAGTACTCTTTTCTTTGTTACCAACGAAATCCTCCTGTCTCGCAGTACTCTGCCTAGCTTTTGGAATGCATCCCTGGCCATCCCAATCCGTCTTCGGATCTCAGCGTCTCACCTACCATCCTCCATCAAAAGACTTCCCAGATATTTAAACTTCCGCACCTGCTTGATTTTGGTGTCCCCGAACTGTAAATCGCATTTTGGGCTCATCCTTTTACTGATGACCATGCATTCTATCTTCTTGTAGTTTATGCTTAGTCCCTCTTCATCTCGCTCTCCTTCGTTAGCAGATACGGAAAAAAAATTACAAATTACGATACGATTTAAAAATCATATTGACTGCCATTGAAAAGATTGGCGTAATACAATCTTAACATCGTTTTTACCTGTTTGTTAAGAGTGAAGCTAAGTTTACAAAATTAATCAGTTTTATTTGAAAAAAAGAAGAATACGAATTTAGAAGTGAAACAAAATTAAAATCTACCGCTAGATCAAGGACGTAGTTTCTGAGTCATAAAATACTCTTTTTTTTTGTATGGGTCAAGTCCTATTGATATGACGTGGGTGGGGCGGTCATGACTCTTCACAAATTTCTGTTTTTGTATTATGGCAAAACACGAAACAAAAAGGATACTCTATCGAATTTTATTAACGTGGAGAATAAAAAAAAAAAAAAAAAAAAAAAACAGCAAAAAAATAAATAAATAAATAAAATAAATAAAAGTTAAGAAAGTCTTTGGCGTCAGATAAATCGTAAAACTGTCTGATCAAAAGCCCATTGGGTAGGTGATGAACTTTCGTGAAAACGTTAATTAGACCCGAATTTTTGGAATGAGGGGTTATTATTTTTATGCGAACTAGTCTCCTCCTCGCCTTTGTTGTTGTTGTTGTTATCACAACGTTTCGGCCACTGATTTCTCTGCTTTTCATCAGGTGTATGTAGATACGAGTAACTTATAGAGAATTTCAAACTGAACCCTTTATTTAAATCTATGGGGATAGATTGTTTTCGTTCCACTGCCCATGTCTAGGAATATCTCGTCTAGTTCACATTTTAGTACTGCTCAGTTATTGCTTACCTCATTTCCACTGAATCCACGTACACTAGTCCTGGGTATGACGATAAACTAGATTCAGCAGCAAGGTCTTTGATCGAGAGATTAGAAGTTTTCAGGAGCGTGGAACCCCCTCTTAATTGCTGTTGTTTTCAACGACAAACGGTAGTAGTTAGTTGGTTGGTTTTATGGCATATCAACTTCAGTGGGTCATTTAAATTTAATGCCAACAAAATTTTTGAAATAGATTCATAGCGATAGTTTGGTAAAAAAAAAAGGTGTGTATATCTACATATATATTTGAACCATTTTTCAATTACTCATATTTTTGAGTACAATCCAACTTCTTTTAAGAAATGGTTTTATTTTCGTAAAAATTTTTTTCTTCTTTTTTTTAAATTACTCACTTGGTAATATTTTGTTCGCCCGAGATCAGATCAGAATCTACACTCTAACAGTATATGTTTCACTGTAAATTTTAATTATTGCTGATAATAATTTTTCCTTCAAACATTGCTGGTAATAGTATTTTTTTATTACAAAGTATTTCTGGTATTAAAACCTATACAAGTTTGGGTGTTAACTATTTGCCGATAGCTGGGACCCTAACAGGTGCTACCACACGGGTCAAGGTGGACCTGGGAACACCATCAATTAAGTTCCACGCTCCTCAAAACCTCCTGATCAGAGGTCTTGCTGTCGGACGTAGTGTATCGTCTTACCCAGGACGTGGACGTAGTTTATCACCATACCCAGGACGCGGACGTAGTTTATCGTCATACCCAGAACGGTGCGGTAGTAGCACCTGTTAGTTTCCCTACTATAGGCAAATAGTAAATCCCCCACAAACAAAAAAGAAAATACTAGGAAAGTATAAAAAGTATATTTTTATAGTAAAATATCAGCAATTCTTTAAAAATACCAGCAATTCATATTTATTTTAAAATTACCAACAATACATTTTATCTGTGGTTGAAAGCATAGAAATGCGTACAAAATATTGAGATTTCGGCATTAAATAATCCACAGAGGTTGATATGTCGCTAAACAAAATCTATAGAGGTAGACTGTTATCGTTCCACTGTCAATGTCTTGTTAAATCTAATATAATTCTTATTTTAGTGTTACTCAGTTGTTGCTCTCACCAGCCTCTGCTGAGACTAAATACACTGCTCATCCCGACTTAGCAATTGAACTCACGGTCACTATGTCACCAATTTCACAAACCAACGCTTTAATCCACTAGGCTGTTGTCTCGTGGGACAATAGCCTAGTTTTATTACTGAACAGTACTCAAATAAGAAATTTACGAGATAGGCGCAGTGGAGACAGAGATGTCTCTAGGTAGGTGCAGTGGAACAGGAACAGTTTCACCCCATTGATTGAATAAAGTGTTCAGTTCGATATAAACTTGATGAAGGGCGGAGGGAACAACGGTCGAAACGTTGTAATAACACAATAGTCGGTATGTAATTAATAGTAGCTCCCATATTAGGCAGTTCTTTCTGCCGACAATCTTACATTCTAGCTTATAAATATACAAATCTTATATTCAGTTTGTATCGAATATATAGAAGGTTAGAGTGGGCGAAGATAATCTTGAATAAGCTGTAAAGTTATCCATGAATTATATATATATATATATATATATATATATATATATATAACATCCTAACTTTCTGTCTTGGAGTAATAAGTTACCTCACAGGTTTCATTTTCAAGTCTTTTTTTTAATGGTTTTTTAGATATTAAACATTTTGTGGGATGGACAATTATCCCATGCTGTTACACGATGTGGAGAATTTTGCTACCCTGATACACACACACACACACACACACACACACACACACACACACACACACACACACACACACACACACACATATATATATATATATATTTGAACTTTATTTCAATAGTTCATGAACTTCCGATCCTTAGCTATGATTAATTAATGATGAAGATGTCATTTTCGTTTATCATCGATTTCATCACTATACTTCTGCTTGGAGACTAATTATACATTATTATGTGCTCAATGTAGAGTCCATTAGTGTTATAAAAAACCTCGGAGAATTCCAGTAAAATATCTTTAATCATTTCTAATATACAACGGTTCAGATTTTAATCTAACAATTGAACAATTTTGCTGTTACATCCGCTCTATAGATAGAATGTATCAAAAATAGTTTAATAGACTTTTGGGGTGGATTCCTTACACCAAAACAAGAGGAAAGACAAACATATATCCACAAATCCTTCGTTTTTGAGTTATTAAGTTTAAAGAAAGTTTGCGGTAGATTGCGCTATAGACTAGGTTACATTTGTCATTCGTGAATATTTGTAGCTAGTATGTATTCAACGTTTAACGTGTGTAGTAGTTAGTTGACTAAGAAGTGTTCCGTTTAACAATGGCAGGATATTCATATCGTGAGTAGGCAACGAAGGATTTGCAGACATATGTTTATATGAACTTTTGTCCTTGTTTGGTGTGAGGAACCCGCCCCTAAAATTTGTAAAAGTAATTTTGATACACCTGTATATATATATATATATATATATATATATATATATATATATATATAAAATGGAGAATTAATAAGCATAAATTAAATCTAAAAATCTTTAAAGTCTAAAGGGAGAGGCGAACGAAAACCGGTCAGTTTTTTCGTCTTCCCGTTTTTCATGTTTTGAATTCTCATTTCTCGCTTTTCTGCCAATTTTCCTCTTATTTTATCGAAGATCTCAATATTTAACAGCAAT
This sequence comes from Acanthosepion pharaonis, assembly GCA_903632075.3. Classification (NCBI taxonomy): domain Eukaryota; kingdom Metazoa; phylum Mollusca; class Cephalopoda; order Sepiida; family Sepiidae; genus Acanthosepion; species Acanthosepion pharaonis. The sequence goes on from CAHIKZ030000953.1 coordinate 41,604, forward strand.
CATAATTATTTTTTGCAAATGGTCAAATTGATACCTTATATTCAGTTTGTACCGAAAGAATATATATTTATTATTATATATTTTACATTAGTGGGTACTCGAGTTTGACATTTTGAAAGAGTGAAATTAATGCCAACAATCCTAGAGATCGAGAGGTCCTTAAAAAAAATGGTTGCCAACAAGAATCATACCTATATTCCTGCTTTTTCCAGCAGGGAAACAAACTTCCGTTAAAATTTATTTTCTACTTTATTCATTTGTTTGTTTTTTCTTATTCCACCATTTTGTTCTTCCTCCATATTTTTCTTATTCCTTCATTTTTTCTTCCTCCATATTTTTTATTATTCCTCCATTTTGTTCTTCCTCCATATTTTTCTTAATCCGCTATTTTGTTCTTTCTCCGTATTTGTTCTTATTCCGCCATTTTGTTCCTATTCCTCCATATTTTTCTTATTCCTTCTTTTTTTCTTCCTCAATTACTAGAAACGAGATTACCTCCACCTAGAGAATATTTGAGACTGTAGTAGAGACAATGGCAGATCTTCAAAAATACCGAGGAAGGTGCTCCATTCGTTATTTCGAGCAGTTCAGACCTACTCTATCGCTATTTCCATGGCAAATGTTCACATGAGCTCAGTCCTTTTACAACGTTGCAAGCCTCTCGCTATTTCCATGGCAAATGTTCAGATGAGCTCAGTTCTTTAATTTTAACAGAATAGTGTTTTGGGCAACGTTGCAAGCCTCTCGCTGCTCTCTCGCTATTTCCATGGCAAATGTTTAGATGAGATCCATTCCTTAGTTCTACCCGTTCTGAACGCAGAGTTAGGACCTGCCATGCCACGTATAAAGGGTAGACATCGTCGTTCGCTTCGTATTCCATTAGTAAGAAGGAAGTTCCACTAATTTTATTTACACCTCTGTCTATTATCTATCTATTTATCTATCTGTCTAAATAATCCCAGTCTATTCATGATCTAATTGTATTTACATCTCAGCCTGTTTATAATCTATCTATCCCCGTTCCCATTACACCATTAGAATTTTAATCTTTCCAGTATTCGAAACTAAGTTCTGAATGACAAGTTGGCATACCGCCTTGCGCTCTGAAAACTGTTATTAGCCTCATCATTTCTAATCCAATACTATAACCACCAGACAACCCTGTCTCACCCTCCAACCAAAGCCAAATAGATTAATTCTCTGCAAACGTCTTTGACCCCTCGATGTCGTTGACTCACTAATTTGCAATGCACCAATTTAGCTTTGCTTTCTGGTTCCGTCAACGAAAGGGAATTTGCCTGATGCTACTTATAAATTTGCTTTTGAGCCATTGTTTATACAACATTTATTTTATATGACAAGTCGGTCTAACATTTTAAAATATCAGTACTTTTGTTAATTCTGTTCGGTTCTTTCATAATTTAATTACTTGTTCTTTGATTGCTTTATTTGTAGTATTGTTTGTTTATAAGGGAACATATTAAACATTCTGAATTATCAAGGTGTGAGGTATTTCCTGATCTAAATTATTATTTCCTAATCTGAATTATTAAGGTCTTAGGTATTTCTTAATCTTAGCTTATCCTGGCACAATGCCACATAAATGGGGCACTTACCGGGGAAGAAATTATTTGCAAGGGTTAGGGTGATCTGATTGCTAACCACACCCAGCCGACTTTTAAATTTTAGCTTATTATGAAAGGAAAAAAAAACGAATAAAGTGAGATGTGTAAATGGAGTTAGTTATGAAAGAACAGTTTTTCCTGTCTTGAAAATCAAATGTCGAAGTTCTGGTTTTTAACATAGGCTTTAATAGCCTCCTTCTAGTTGCGTTGAGAAATTGCACAGAAAAAAAAAGACGACTTACCTCGTTGGTCGAAACGCTCTCATTTTGCATGCTGTTTTTATAATAATAAAGGTATCACCTCTGGGAGAGGTCGGTATTGTAGGTTAGGGAACATACAATTCCGTTTCACTCCTGGCCAATCAAAAGCGTCGCGAATCGAGTAAAGTGCTTTAAAGAACATCTATCCATCATCCTTCGACCACTCTAGGGTTGGTGGGAAATCCATTGACAATCTCTTTCTACACTGTTCGGTCCTGTATTTCTGTCCCCAGATCCCCAATGTCCAATCCCGAGTCCCGAGCTATGGTGTCTGGGAAAGTCAATTTTCATGAGAAGATACTTCCAAAAGGATGCCATAGAAGTAAGGATGTGATGATTTCCCTCTCCGTTCGGTGGCAGTGGCCGGCAAACTGTAATCGTTTTTTGTCTGAGCTTAACAGAAATTGGTCTCAGTTCTCCGTAAGTTGTGTTAAGCGTTGCATGGGATCCCCAACTGATGTTCTGGATTTTTCTAAATAAATTTTTATATGTTCCATCCAGAAGAAGTAAAGAGCATATAAATCCTTTCTACTTCTAACCAATAACCTAGAAACCATTTTAACATACTTCCCTGAGGCGTCCCCGAAAGAGGAAATGCCGAGGGGTCCTGAGTAATTTTCCCACGGTATTGCTGTTAAACCCACTTTAAACTGGCCTTGTGTCACTTTTGGTAGGCGCGCTGAAAAATACTTCCCTGGCACTTTTGTCGGAAAGTTTCAAACTTAAGCTCAAGACCCATAGGGTCATCCTCAAACTGTACCTCTTCTGTGGGTGGTGGCTGGGGGTCATTACCCTAATATGTCCCCAAAAGAGGATGAGCCGAGGGGCCTTGAGTAGTTTTTCTACGGTATTGACGTTAAACCCACATTAGGACTCTGCCTTGTGTCACATTCGGTTGCTACGTGAGCGCGCGAATAAATACCTCTAGGAAATCATTCCAAGAATATTAGTACACAAGTTAGTTACGGAGAGGGGGAGACAGAATTCTCGTCCCCTCCTCCTAAATAGACGTCCTGTCAGAGTTCCAGAATACAATGAAAATTAACAGATTCTTTCCAGCCCAGATGAAATTTATCACTCTTTCGATACTTTATCAGGATAATTGAAGTTTACAAAACTCAGGAGTACCAAATTTGTTATAGTCAGGCCTACCAGTTTTTAAGCATTATACAAAATTGGCCTTCTTATCTGTCTTCATCTTTGCTTCGCTTATGAGAGTAACAAGTGACTTAAGAATGAAGAGTATCGAATAATTGATGTGAGGAAACTATTCACTCTTGACTATACTCCTGAGTAATGAAAGAGTAATGTCAAGAGCTGCTCTTTTAGTCATGTGCCAGACTAAGCTATGAGAATTTATATACTTACATACTTTCCCAGATGGGGGTTAAATAGAAGATTAGACTGAGCACTCTAGCCTTGGTTAGCAGCCAGGCTAATAGAAGGATTACTGTCAATTCATAACCATGGAGAATGCCAGTATATTTCCCAAAAATGCATAGCAAATCACACAACAGATAAAGAAAAGGAATCTATGAAGATCCATGATCGCTTACGGAGGGGCATTTTTTTAAAAATTATTTCATCCCAAGTAAGCCAATAAAGCAAATAAGATAGATACACAAAGATTTACTAAAATAATAATAATAATATGAGCGTACCATGATGAAAGAAATGTCCCAAACTTAAAAACAAAGTTTTATTTTCAAATTCTTTGTTATTATTAAGAGGAAAAACCAAATTTTACTATTAAATTATATTTCTTAATTTTTAGTACCTTCGAAATTTTGGTTAATATTTTTCTTGCGTCAATGAATGGCCATAAGTTAGTATGGGGAGGATTTTAGCGTCTTTTTTTAGGTAAAAACACATTGATTTGACAATTCTTGTGAAAATAGGATAATTGTCGCATTTTAATGAAAATTTCTGGACTTATTCTCAAATTAAATTATTTTAAATATATATATATATATATATATAAATTTTTTTTATTTTTTTTTTTTTAGAGTTCTTGGAAATTGTTTTTACATCTGTTATACCCCTTCCACTTATTCAATTTTATGAAATTTCGAGAAATTAATTTTTATACGGCTTAATGTATCAGTCATTTATGTGCCATGCGTGATACACGCTTAGGCGATCATGTATCGAAAGATACATGACTGACGAGGCAGATTTTTTTCCCCGCAGTAGATTGCCATTTCTTTCTGTGGTAGACCAGTTGCTATCCAAAACTCTAAAACTCCCGGTCTGTCCTGCTATTTAACCATAGCTGGGAGGTGGGGGTGGGGGCGGAGAAGAGGATTTATACCTTTCCCAAGGGTATTAGCACGTAAGTGAATGTAATGAATTCGACTGGAATTCGAACTCGGCTCTCCGATTCCTCAATCCGAGCCGCTATACATTAGTTATGAGGACAAATCCTTGGAGAATTTAAATTATGAATTTTTTTGAAATGGAAGGCCCAGTTGCTGAAGATCTCTTCTGAATTGTAAAATAAAATATTAGATAACTTAGAATATTTTCCTAAATTTTAAATTTTACTAGGTAGTTAAAATAATCTAAAAAGGGCGTTCACTATGTATTCGTCAAATAATTTATACAGTTGTAGGTCCTTTACTTAAAAATACTAAACCTTAAACTATAAATGTGTAAAAAACAGCCATTTCCGTGTTAAAATGCTTTTCTGCAATTTTTTTTTTTTTGCTAAAAGTAATAATTTTCGTAAATTAGGTTAATTAAATTTTGAGTTAATCTTCATGAAATAAATTTTCAGAAAAGTAATTTTTGATTTTTTTTTTTTAATAAATGGAATTACTTTGTGTTGATAGATTTGTCAATATGACCGATTTTAGCGGTTTAAAAAATTAATTCCAATAAATTTAAATTCAGTTTATAATACAATGAAGTGTTTTGCATGTTGGAAATATTAAACTTAATCTGTTTGGAATTACAACTGAAAAGCTCCGAGAAAGAGTTTTCATTTTAAACCTAACGTATCTTTTTTTGGGGGGGGAGGTGGGAGATGCCTACACGAAAACGTTTAGATTACCTCCTCATCCAATGTTTTTCGGACCCGAAAGACAACAATGACATGCAATCATCTAAGATTTTTACGTGATTTTTTTTTTTTTTAATTTAATAATTTCACTCCAAGTAAGGCAATAAAGCCACTAAGACGCAAGATGGGGGGTGGTTACTGAGGAGAAAGGACAATAAAAAGAACACATAATATATATCAGAGTAGGTAGGTTGATAGAAAATGTTTTATAGATCTATATAAATTTAGTTAGGTCTGACACAAGGGTACAAATCCGGAACATGGTGATGGTTAGTTGGTTGCTGGATGATCTTTTTTGTGGCTTATCAACACCTCTATGGGTTATTTCATGCCGAAATCCAAATATTTTGTACACAATTTTATATCTTTAACTGAATATATTTTGAACTTAAATTTTATAGTTTCAGGGTTAATGTATGTTCATAGATATATAATTGGTAAGGCTCTGTTGTAGGTGTTTTGGTATAAACCTATTTCTTTAAGGTAAGACATTATGTTGATGGTTTCAGTATTTTCAAGTAGTTTTTTCCTGTTCATGTCCTTATAGTATTTATTATGGCTTACAGGTACTTAGTGGTTCATTTAGTTGCCTTTAGCACTTTGACTAACACACTAATAAGTTCAATGCTGACTAAAATTTCTTCCAATTTTCTCAAAACAAGAAATGTTGCAAGAAAAAAAAGAAAAGGAAAAAAGAAAAGAGTAAAAATAAATAAACAGAAATTAAAGAACAAACGAAATTTGTTGAAATCAATTTACACTCGTTTTAATGGTCTTGATCCGTCAAACAAACTGCATGAAAAAAGTAGCAACAAATATTTGAAGAAAAAAAAAAGGATCATTATAAATACATTTACATGAAGAAATATAATATCTCAGTCAGAATTTCTTGATTTTCGAAGCAAAATTTTGTTTTTATCTGGATTTTTCAAAGTCTGTATTCTTTTTATTCCTTCGCTTTTTACATAATGAAAGAAACCCAAAGAGCGTTCATTAAAAAAAAAAAAAAAATTTTTTTCAATCTCATTTTCCGTGAATTTTTCTTTTTTTTTTTTGAAATATAAAAAAATGTTTTGAAGACATAAGACAACAACAGTCTTTTTCAACGTACAGTATTCTTGTGTGCGTGTATGAAGAATTTGTATGTGTGGGTGATAACATGGTTATTTTCGCAAAGGAATTACGGGATTGATTATCCCTTCATAAAATTCGTTGAATTGTTTTGTCACACAACTTTCTGATTTTTAAATTTTACGGGACCAGTTGAACTTGTCAGCGACTAAATTTAATCGCCATATTTATTTTTTTTATTTCGTGATATAATTTGGAGACCTTATCTCAGAACCATTCACCTATTAAAATTAAATTTTCCTAAAAACAGCTAACCTTCGACTAATAGGGGAAGTGTTGTCCGTTTAAATCGGAATGTAACCTATACGGTCATTTTTTTTTTTTTACCATTTTGATAATCAAAAAAGGAATTTATACAATATCCACAGGCCCATCGTCAAAGTATTTTGATGTGGTAAGGAAGGTGCTTAAAGCGAGAGTCAAAAAAAAAAAATTAGTTCACATCATTTTCACAATAAAAGTTTTTTTTTATGGTGATGGGGTTGGCAGGTTCTGTAAACCTCTTTGGCGACGGGTTTGCGGATACAGTGCTGGACAACATAAAATTATTAAATTTTATAAAAGAAAACGTAATATTTATTCACTTTTTTTGATCGGTGGTTCGTACGCCTTTTTCTGGATAACACAAAATCTCATCTAAAAATCTGTAATGGCGATCCATGTTAAATATGACTTATTTTAGTTATGATTAAAAAAATATTAGTTATTTACAAAAATAAAAAAAGAAAGGACATTTATAATATATTATTAATAGCTGATGCACAAAGAAAAAACACAAACAATGTAAAACCTTTGATAAGGTCCATTAAATCCGAAATATATATAACCGAATCTGTGAAATCGGGGTTTATGGTATATACGGAATATTTTCTTTTAGGTGAGGATAAAATTAACAACTATTGTTCAACGATTACATTTTATCTCTAGCTCGAGAGTATACGACGTAACAAATTCAAAAATAAATTATTTTCATAAATATTTTAATTCAATTTAATTTTAATTTAAATCTTTTATAAATTAAATAGCTCTCAATTAATATTACAAATAAGCCTGGTTAATTATTTAATTATTAATTTCATTATAGGCATTTTTTTCCTTTTGGAAAAGGACGGACTACTTTGAGATTCAAATTTTATTCTAATTATATCTACTGGATATAATTAAATTTTAAAATTTGAATATAAATATCATTAAAGAATTATCAATTATTGGTAATTTTTTGTTTATCAATATTTGTTAATAATATTATTAATACTGATATTAATTGTTAATCCTTTTAATTACAGTAAATTGAAATAATGTCAATAATAGGTCGTTAATCAACCTTAAAAAACAAAGGAAATCAGCTAGAAAACATAGAATCCTGCAACAAAAAGAAAGATATATTAAGGGTTGCGGCATAACTGTTCTCTTCAACGCCATCTTTAATATTCAATCTAAAATGGTGGATTAGAAATTTTGCCACAATGTTCATGGTACAAGTTACGTGATCCGACCTTCTTTAATTCGACTATAATTTAATTAAAAATGTTTTTACTTACAATTGTCAGTTGTACGTTTTCCTATAAATTTCACAGTGGAGGGACAAGTCTGCTTTTAAAACCGGTCAGAAATTTATCAAACGCTTTTAAAGCCCATTTATCATACATTTGTATTTTCTACAGTATTAAAAAGTCACTGTAGGTGCACAATAAGTGGATTAAGAGCATTTTGAGATATTAAAGACTTCCGAAAACCCGATCGAACCGATAATTCAACCCGGCTCTTAAAGTCGAACTTTTGGAACTGAACATCCAAGATTTGCGGTAATGTGGACTAGAGGGAATTATAAGAACATTTCTTGTTTTGAAAGAATCATGATTGGTTGTTATAAAAAGTGAAACACAACATGAGTGGACACTTCGAACATTAAATTCGACCTAAAATTGAAAAGGAATGAAGAAAAAGATACACCGATGAGACACACAGTAAACGAATAAAAGATGAGGAAAAAAATCAAATATATTTAAGAGCGGATTGGTTTACCAACCGACAAATATTTTAATACATCGTTCACCCATATGCAGTAATTATGAAATTTGGTTTGTCGATGAAATATAATCGAATGACAGGGAAAATGGTCACCCACTTCACGAAAATTAAAAAAAAGGTTGAAATTACTTTATATTTTTTTGTTCAGATATTTTTCTAGGAAAGGAGATTGGAATCGATTTTGATATGGCACCATTTCCAACAAATTCGATCCTAAATTTGTTTTTTCTGCAAGCACCGGCATTTTACGCATCATCGATATCAGAATGTCGCATTCAGTCAGTTATGTGCCATGCGTGATACACGCTTAGGTAATCATGTATCTTTCGATACATGACTAGCGAGGCAGATTTTTTTTCCCGCAGTAGGTTGCCATTTCTTTCTGCGGTAGACCAGTTGCCATCCAAGGCTGTAGAACCCGGTCTGTCCTGCTATTTATCCATAGTTGGGGGAGAAGAAAAGGATTCATACCTTTCCCAAGGGTATTAGCATGTAAGTGAATGTAATGAATTCGACTGGAATTCAAACTCGGCTCTCCAATTCCTCAATCCGAGCCGCTATCCATCGTACATTACCGCTCCAGTAAGTACCCGATTCCGCCTGCTGTCCATGTTATTACACTTTATCAATCCCAATCCATTTATATCTATAACTCCAGTTTTCCTTCCTAGTCTCTTCCTAGCTTTCAGTGTCTATATTTATCGATCCATGCTAGTCTCTGTTCATATCTCTCTATCGATTGATAGTAGTCACAACTGAATCATATCTGTCCATCTCTCTCAACTTTTCATATTTATCCAATTATTTGCATCATTACCCATAAAACACAAATACCTCAATCGATAGATATATGTCACAGTTCAAAGAAGGTGACATCGAGGTTTGTTTTGAGTAGCTGGTGTTACCTTGAAACTTAAAAAGGCAAGAACGAAACCTCATACGCAGCCAGTCGTCTTTTCGCTGAGGTGTCAAAAAGAAATGTTGACATGCATAAATCTAACTTGTAGTAAATAGTGGTCCCATATTAAGAATGTGTGCGCATCTGCCTATCTACATTGGTGGGGTACCCAGTGCGGATCGAAGATCAGGAGACGAATTTGTTAAGTAGCGCGCTATTGTTGGAGTACTAGAAAATGTTTTATATTGAAACGATTTTGCTATATTTTTTTTTAGAATATTTTAATTAAAGCCAATTTGTATCTAAAACTTTTGCGAATAGAAATTTTTGCCCCATTCCTATTTTGGTATGTATGTAACACCAAACAGATAAATCCCAATGATAAGGGCAAAAGAAATGTTTGAACATCTTCAAGGTTAAAAAAAAGTGGGGGCATCTATTTTCTGGTAATCTGATACTTAATCGTTTCATGCCTTATTCCTTGTAAACAATTCTCTTTTGATTTTTTTTTTTGCCATTAGATATGCTGTCGAAAGTTTTATTTGAAATATACAGCATGTTAAATAACATTTTTCTAAACTTCTATGTGGCCGAAAAAAAAAAAAATTCTATTTAGGAAAAATTAACTTTTATTTTATTTTTTTTTGAGGTGGGAAAATTGGGATTATTTACACTGTAAATAAGTCCTGCCAAAGAAGAGGTCATAGTGGCTGGTATCTTTATGTTGTTGTTATTAATAATAATAATAATAATAATATTATTATTATTATTATTTGTTGTTTCTGATTAGTAGTAATGGTAATAGCTTTCATTGAGCTCGAAAAACAGCTTGTTCTTATAATAATTATTATTTAGAGCATTCGCCCCCCACCCCAAGTATAGCGGTAAACAGGATCTGCCTTGTGGCAGAAACAGTTACGTATTTTCCAAAGGAACAATTGAAGAATGTTGGGGAACGCATCGGACAAAACAGCTCAAAGCAACAAAAGACATTATATATATATATATATATATATATATGTATGCTAACTGAAAAGTAACTCTATTTTATGTATGAGTGACCAGCCAGGACTTGTGACTTTTTTTTCTTTGGGGTTAGTTAAAGGAGCATATCTACTATACCAAGCTAAGACTTTGGAAGAACTTGAAGGACGAATACAAGAAGTTACATCTTCCATACCACAAGAATACCCGGGCAGCTTGAGAAGCTGGTAGCGAAATCTGGTGTCGATATCAAATTTTAAAAAGATGCTAAACGCTTTTGTCTCATATCCATTTCTTGTAAAAATTATAGTTAATAAATAAATTATAAGTATTTTAAAATGGGGAAATATTTTTCATTCACCTTGTATAAATCAAGGAATTGTGAACGTCATCTGAAATCTTTTTAATAATGATATAAAAGACATTTTGAGCTCAACCTAATTTTTAGCGTCTTAAGTGTACCCTTGTGACAATGGATAGCTTTTGGGAGGTACTTTCTTTGTTTATAATGATGGTGTGAAGCAAAAATGTAACTGTAAATTATGACAGCAGATCAGTAGACTGATGAAGAGAAATTAACAGACACCATATTCACACAAGGAGGAAACAGACAAAAAGTAATTTTTAAGGTTTGTCCAGTATAAAGAAAAAGATGGAGGTCAATATTAGTTTATTATTGAGAGGGAAAAAATGAACGAAACTTGTATTATTTACAATCTCTAAGCATTTTTTTTGTCTGGAAGACATCGCTTTAAAAAACAAATCAATGAACATGAAGTTGACTTTTGTTAAATGCGTTTTATAACAAATAAAAAAAAAAAAAAAATGGTAATGAACTTAGATGCACACAATCGCGCTTAGATCGTTTGGAAGCAGAGATAGGTAAACACAAACACATGTATATCGATTAAAATCATTTCTGAAGATGAAAATCAACCTTCATTATGAAACTCCGAGACAAAGTGTCCAATATGTTATCGATAAAAAAAGGCAAGTAAATAAATTTCTTTCGTACATTCATTTTAAGATATAATGAATTTACTCACAAAACAAACTCGGAGATTTAACGAGACAAATGCGAACTGCGGTCAAGCAAATGAGAACAGATTCAGATTAGCCGATAAGAACAGAACTGGCTCGGCAGATTTGACAATTTTCTTTTTTTTTTATAATGTGAACAAACTCGAACAACAAGTTTTGAACAGACTGAGAGATATGAACCGACCCAGAAAAGTAATCAATCGTTGAAGGACTTGGTATTTGATTGTGAATCATCGCAAAATGTAAAAAATACAGAATACGTTTTTAAAAAGGTCAATGGGTTAACATTTCTTCAGGAGGTCCGAATATTGTAAGCACATTTACAGTTTCAAAGGATCTCGTCAGCGAATAAAATATAAATGTGTATGGATGTGGGTAGGGGGAACCTTGTGGTTGCTTAAAAAATATACTTTGTAAAATTATCGTTTCGCTGAAATCATGAAGCTGAAAACACTGGATTTAATCAATAAAATTACTATACGAGTGTATCTGTGATAATTAACTTATATAGGACTAATTTAATTTATAACACTGTATTGTGCGTTTTTCTTAGTGGATACTTACTACCTCATTTGTAGACATTTTCTAAGCTTAGCACGGCAAAAGTAAAAAATGTGTTGCGTATGTCATTATTAAATGGGGTTCTACCTTCGAAATACGTATTTTAGCTGGGCTCGAACTTCGACCAGTAGAAAAAGTAGGAAAAACGAAACTATCAACTAAACCAATAATTTTATTCCTATTCATTATGTTTAACCTAAGGCCAAGAACACTGGGTAACCATACGGATCACTATCACTATAGCATTAATAATCTGCAAGACTAACATTGTTCTGTAAGGGGGGGTCTTTAGCTTCGTCTTGTACAGAGAAGCTAAGCGTGTGACACCCAGTGAGGATCAAACTTATTATAGTAATAACAGTGTGATATCCTAGGTTGTTAACCACTACTCTACAGCAGGGCACCTTAATATGGTAGTATGTCGTGCGATTTGGGTACTCAGTGAGTATCGAACCTTCATAACCGTGTACATGACTAGCTTACTCTACGGTAAAGTAGCCTATCAAGCTTGTCGAATGTTCCCCAGACTATTTTAAGAATGAATATAAAATAGTTTTATTAAAGCTGCAATTAGGTTTATAAGTTTAATAAATATTGTGTGACTATTAGGTTAGGTTAGGGCAGTTGATTTTACGGTTAATTTACAGTGTAACCCGCGCGCTCAGTTCGCATTAAAAATTTCCAGAATACTTACATTTATGTTTAATTAATTGTACATGCTTCATTCGAATCTGGCTTGATAAATATGATAAAATCAACAGTTTTGGAGTTATCGACAGTGAAAGTTTGGATTCATTTGCTTCATTGGCGGCAACCATTAGTGGCGTTATCTATCTGTCTGAGGTGAGGTATTATGTACACTATTCGGACTATTGTCCTCATCTTTGTTGCCATATTTATTACAACGACCGAAACATTGTAATAAATATGGCGACAAAGATGATGACAATACTCCGAATAATGTAAATAGATTACTGGAGTTGTTTGCATACATTCGCTGCGGAAAGCTAAACGCCGAAGACTATGGAAAAGCTAAGTGCGGAACTAATCTTTTTTGTCAAAATTTGTCTCAATTACTGCGCACAAGAACTATTTACGTAGACACACTCACTTGCGCAATGATACCTATACTGGTAGCTATTTTGCACCAGTAATGGCTGCCCGCGACGTGAATGAATCCAAACTGTAACTGTTTATAACTCCAAAACGGTGGATTTTATCAAATTTATCAAGCCAGATTCGAATGGAGCATGTACAATTACACAAACTTAAATATTCTAGAAATTCCTAATGCGAACTGAGAACAGGTGTTACACAGCAAATTAACCCATTTTACGACATCTTTAAATGTCGATTATTATTTGTTTTGTTCTTTAAATGTCGACTGGATTCGCTAACCATTATCTCAGGCCGAGGTGCCATTCCGTGAATGGAAATCACTTGTCTGCACCACCGGTAAGAAAACAAACACGCTACGGTAGGTGATCTAATCTCTGCGAGGATTAATAGTTTCAGCTTGTCTGATATTGTTGAATGCTTTTCGTAGCCAGGTATTCGATTTCTCTCAGAACAAAGTCTTGTTTTTTGTTTGGCAAGTTCCGAAAAATTAGTTTTCCTTCAGCGTAAAGTCCCAAAAATGTAAGTGTAGGATCTGCATAGAAATATAGAATATTTGTATAAAAAATATTGTATCCTTGTGATACTTATCGGAGGTCGCCTGAGTTTAGTGATGATTGACTCTTTAGGACGCAGAATGATTGCGTTATTAATTATACAAAATATTATTTTAGAAATGTAGAAAATAATTATATATATATATATATATATATATATATATATATATATATATATATATATATATATATGAAGAAATTTTGAAAAAAACAAACAAAAATCCTTAAATGTAGTTAAATGAAAAAATGGATACAAAAAACACAAGTCTTATTCCGAACAGATTTGAAAATGACTTGTGTTTTTATGTCCATCGTACAATATTGAACTGAATTGTATTTTGATGAATATTGTCTTGAAAAAGGTTTAATAAACCGAAACGTCAGACGTCGACATTTCTTTCATTTAACTACATTTAAGGATTTTTGTTTGTTTTTTCAAAATTTCTTCATTCTGTCGGATTTATATCCATTTACACTTGCTAATATATATATATATATATATATATATATATAAGTTACTCGAGTTTGGAAAATATATCTTTTTTTTTTCCTTATTAAGCAAGGCCACAATCGACTTACATTATCTAGTGTCTTTAAACCATCCATTCTATGGTTCAGTGCCTCGAAAAAGAAAAGAAAAAACAAAGAACCAGTGATTCTGAATGGCATGACTAAGTTTAGTGCTTACACAGTTTAAGGTGACACAAGGTCACTATTTTAAAGCTCGAAAAAAAGATGGAAGTCACTACATTTTGTCCGAAAGTAAAGTGCCTAATTTAGAATTTTCAGATTAAGACATCATTATATTGGAAGACATTAATGTTTTCTTTTTTATATAGAAAATTAATTATATTTATATATATTTCATAAAAATAAAACTTTTACGGATTTTTTTCGTTGCTTTTTTTTCCTGGAAGGAACAATCAGTTTTGGAAAAAGTATGAAGTTCAGAGTTCAACAAGGCAAGCGGCAAAGGTCACATTTCGTACGGAAATAACGAGACAGGTCAGTATCTTTTAGAAGTAATGGAAACTGTGGAGGACTGTAACCGACAGCACTAGCCGGACTGAATGAAAAAATACGGGTCGAAGAAGTGGAGAGAAAGCTCTTTGAGATTATCTTCATGGATTTCTGCTAGCAAATGTGTCACGTGGTTTTGATAAAGGATGAAAAAATACAAAAAATTCTACACAGTGACGTTTAAAAACAACAGATAAAAGACAATTAGATATGTTTCTTTCGAAATGAAAACATACGCCTTTATTTGCGCGGGTGTAAGGAAGTATTCGTTGGACAAAGCCAAACCTGGCACAAGGCCACACTTGTAGAGCACTCTTGCAAGACGAGCATGCTAACCGACATTGACAAGGAGAGCTTTGCTAAGTGTAAAAGTGCTCGCTGGTAGTGGCTTGCGAGATTAAGAAACTAACCAATACTCAAGGGCAGGCGCCCTTGTGTATGTTTACTCGACTGAGACGAGTCCGTTAGACAATGGTTGCAATGCAACCTCACAGAGTCAGGCCCGATCTTATGAGCATTGGTTCGTTTTCGATTAGCCTGAGAAACGTGATGACAGAACAAAATCCCAGTGGACAAATTCCTAGTCTCATGAATAGAAAACACACACACTTTTATATATTTTATATATATATATATATATATATATATATATATATATATATATATAAAATATTGAAAATTCAAGTAAATTTTAATTCAAATTTTAATGTCAAATTAAAATAATAATATCCAATATGTACACTTATATTTTAACAAAGTTATTTCACGAATAATAACTTTATTTAAACTCTTCATTCGGCTTAATATATATTCACATACGATCCCCTCCGTTGGTTTACGTTTTGGCGCAAAAACACCCTTCTTAAGGCTTTTTCCCTATAAGGAACTCCCTATGAAATGTATCGAATAAATGACTGTAGCATTGTTAGAAAACGTTTTTTTAGAGGTTGGATCGATTTACTATGAATTTTTGTAGCAAACAGAGCGGATCTATAAACTTTTGATGCACCTTACATATTGGATAATATTATTGTCTCAATTTGACATTCAAATCTGAATTAAAAGTGCCTTGAATTTTCAATGCTAAATTTGTTTCTTATATATATATATATATATATATATATATATGATACTTATTTATGAGTCTGGCATTTTGTCCACTTTCAGGATAAGAGGCCTCGATTGTGTCCGCTGGGTTTTTGTCATTGATTCACGTAACCTCGCACTACGACAAGTGTGTTTGATAGGTTTTATGAAATCGATAGATCGATGAGTGAAGAACTTAATGCATATAATTACAGCTAGAAAATTTATGTACAAATTTAATCAACGTTTGTAGAAAATAAAATGGGGTATTTTTCAAGGAAAAATTATATTTGAAATGAGTCGAAAACATTTGCTTGTTTTTCGCTTTGGTTATTGTGTGTTTGTGTGTGTCGCCGTGTTTATTTGTGTTTGCGTGCATTACATTCCCTGTATATGCATAATTCAGTGAAACTTTTTGTAATTCTTTGTATTTACCACTTGCATAAAGAACACGGTTGAGAGACGTCACAACCTCGAAGCTGGATTTGTGTGGTCCATTATCACCGTCTCATCCAGAAACATTGTTTCAAATAAGCTCAAAGTAACCCGAGCAAGTTTGCGTTTTTTTATACAGAAGAATGTATAGAATCAATCACCAGAACGGGATTGGTGCAGCTTATAACATATTCTGAACTGTTATTCGATTTTAATGCTAAAGAAAGATATCCAAAATCAAGTGGCATCTGTACCCTCGGAATACGCCTATTAAAATATATGATTGTTCAGTGTGTGTGTGCATTTTTATTCAAAGGTGATGAATTTTGAGAGATAATGAGAGATAAATCAGACTGCTGGAAAATTTGTACAAAAATTCAAAAAGGCAAAAAAAAAAAAAAAAAATAAAATAAAAAAAAATAAAAGTAAAAAGCTCACAAAATATAAAATAAATAAATAAAATAAAATCCTTCGTTAAAAAAAATCGTAGACAATACAAGTGTAAAAAAAAAAAATTGTCAATTTTTTCTTGCGTTCCGTGTTTTGAAATGTAAATTTCGGTTAAATTCAAAACGAAGAAGATTCACATGTGGTTAGATTTGATTTTTTTTTGTCTTGTAGACACATTCGAATGAATTTGTTGTTCTCTAACCATAACCTTATTGTTCCAAACAACAAAGCATTTAGTCCTGCATATTCGTTGTTTTGTTTATAAGAATATGACAAAATAAAAATCACGGTTATATATATATATATATATATATATATATATATAAACACAAATCCAGTTGTATGCCTAGAAGGCCTCAAGGAATAGTTTTGTACCATTCCTCCTTATTATGGAACAGAACTTGCATTAGGCATAAAAAGTTTCTGGTTCTTTGCGTCGCTGCAGTTTTTTAAAAAAGATTTTTTCAAACAAACCTTTTTCTATTATTTTTTTTTTGTTATTTCGAGGAATTTGCTTAAATATCTTCACAAGATGTATGCATTTGTATATGCATATATTTTTTTGTATTTCAACAGACGAAACCAACAAATTTATTTTTTGTTGTTGTTGCTTTCTTTAGTTTCTTATGCTGGAATCTTGAAATTTTGAATTTTACTGCAGGTTTTGTGAGAATTCTTATTGAAGGAAAACACACTCCATCTGAAAGGGTTGTGTGTGTAGGGGGGTTGTGTGTGTGTGCGCGCGTTTGTTTATATTCCAGAAGACGGCAGAATTATGTACAGGGTGGTCCGAAAGTCTTGTCACTATTTTCTATTTCCGATGGCGGACACGTGCTCCCACAGAGAGGTAGAGGGTGACAAGACTTTCGGATCACCCTGTGTAGTTTGTTTATTTTTTTGTTGAATTTTATTTCTTGGTGCTTCTTCCATTGTTTCACTTACTGGAAACTATTTTAAAATTTGAGTACGTTTTCTAGGGAATTTATTGAAACCAAAATCCCCCCCACATTGAACGGGCGTGTCTATTGGCTTCTTTTACAAGAGCAGGCACCAAAGACGTTGTCCAAAAGAATGAAAAGTTCTTTACGAAAGCGAAGGTTAAAAATTCCATAGATAAAAGGATTAATAGCGTTATTGAAAAAATACGACCGGAAAGACAAGTTGTAGAGGACGTCTCCCGTCGTGCCGAGTGATGTACGGAAATTTTTGACTACAATTTCACAAGTGACCATGACAAGATGTGGCAGGTAGCTAACGATCCAAAGAAGCGTGATGAGAAACATAATGACGGTTGTCCTCGACACACGAACCGACGTTGGTTGACGATGATCAACCGGGCTGCTGATTGGGCGGGAAACTTTATGCCTGGTTGGTTTGTGCAGTTTCAAGTCTTCCTCCACGTTTCCACTGCTAGACGAAATAGTTGCCGACATACGATCATTGGACGGGTGGGTAAAGACCACTTTCTGCATACGACCTTTGTTTTTCTTTTTGTGTCTCCACACATAGATGCCGATTAAGAAGTACAAAGCCATCAACACGACGAACAGAACAAAGCAGGTGACCAACAACGAGCAATAGTAAGCCAACGGGTAATTCGTGTTGGTCAGCCCCTCGGCAATCGAGCACTCTTCCCCAACGATGTCGGAGATTCGGGTCTGTATCCGCCGCTTGCCAAACACAAGGAAGGCCGGGGATGCTAGCACCATTGAAGAGAAGACCATAACCGTCGACGCTATTTTTGCTGATCTTCGCGAAAAGTGCCGACCCAGTGGACGGCACACGCGTAAGTACCTGTCGACCGATATTATGAATATAATCAAGGCCGACGTTATAGTCCCCATGGCGACCACGAAACGAATTAAACGGCAGGCAATGTCACTGTGGAAGGTGAGAGGAAAACGGAGACCGACAATCTCAACCGGCATAGAAATTAGACAACTAAGTAAATCACAAGCGCTTAAAACAGCCACAAACAAATTGGTAGCCGTCTTTTCAAGTTTGCAGTAATAGATATAAGACACAGCGCTGTTACCGACAGCGCCGAAAACCATTGAAGTTCCGACATAAAAGACAACTGGTAGATAAGTGTCTGCCTTTTCTTCATTCAGTTCTTGAAGAATTTCATAGGAATCGTTTGATACGTTGTTCTCCATTTTTTTTTTTTTATACTCTGGTGTATTTATTTGCTGTTTTTGTGGGAGTCAGGGCATATAACCCTAACTTCAAAGAAAAAAAAAAGACTTTTGCGGCTATTTGCGGCCGTGGGATTTCAAGTGGGTCGTCATTCAGTCAGTCAACCCTTGGTTCCTGCAAATAAAGAAAAAGACAAACTTTAGAAAAATTCAATCAAAACGGCTTTATTATTCAAATACATAGAAAATTATACATAAAAACTTTCCTATTCTGTTGGTAACACCATAGTTAATTCTTGACCACAGACTATCCCTTACATTTTAATACAGTGTAACCCGGATATAAGAGAAACCCGGATATAAGAGATTTTCTCTGGTCCCAAATTAGAGCCTGTGTTAATCTAAACAAAATAGACCAAACCGGATATAAGAGAAACCCGGATATAAGAGACTTCTTCTCCGGTCCCGGCAACTCTTATATCCGGGTTACACTGTAATAAAATCATTACGTTTGCATTTAACGCATCTTGTAGGCGACGAGTCCGTGTGGTTAGATCATTAGAATTCCGACCAAGAGACCCAAGTTCGAATCTCACTATGGTTGATTATCTAGAAGTCACCTCCTTGACTAATGTAGTGATAGCAACAAATAAAAATCACTAAATAGTCTAGTACTATACGTTACAGGCTATATAGGAGTATGAAATCTGAATAAAAGAAATGTTAATAATAAAACTACTTTAGGAATGATAATTAACAATAAAAAGAACGAAAAAATATGAAAACTTCCATTATGCATCAGAACAGGCGTTTTTGCCGCCAATTGAAACAGAAACCAAATTATCTCTCTTCATTGTTGACGGCCGAACGAAGCAGATATTTGAGGACAACGCTCTCATAGCACTTGCTGCTACCAAACCAGATAATCAAACACTTTGTCTGTATACGTATATTTATTTTGATATATGCAAATATTTCTTCCAAATGCACACGAAAGACTTATCATTTATGTTTACGCTTATTGTGTTATATCTTGTATATGAAATGTTTCTAATATATATATATATATATATATATATATATATATATATATATATATATATATATAAATAAAGCAAAAAAACTTTATGTGACCTTTCGAAACCAAGGTTGTGTGAGGTTACATAAAGTTTTGATCTTTTATTATATTTACTTGTCTCCTGCTGGTCCTTTTTCAAGGCATCCGTATCGAACACTTTTTGATATATGTCCGTTTTGTGGTACGGGATTTTTCCGACCTCTTAACAGATTTGTTGTGTGTGTGTGTGTGAGGAAATACATTCAGACAAGGTCAACATGTCATCAGTACAACCTACAACAATAATATTAGCTCGGAGAGACGATCCCGGCGCGTGCCAGTAGTGATACAACGAGTCGACTTAAACTTTGTAAGTGAAATTGGATGGACGGATTTGCTCGGATGCTGTCGATGATTTCGCTAGCATGAGATCGTAAGTCATTGTGACTGAGGTTTTGAGAGGAGTGGGTTTTTTTTTTCAACTGCCGATCACGCCAGATAATGCACGCACTTTGTCTTTCAAAATTTGTAATTAATATCTGCTTAGTGTAGCTGCAAATTTAGCCAAAAGTTTTGTCCTATTGGGGTTGAAGAAACAGAACTCGTCTGCTTGGCAACTCGTTGTTTGCCACTAAAGTCTTTCAACACTTATATTAAAATAATTTCCATTAATTTACATATAAAACCTATTCTGTTAGTAACGTTTCTATTGATCCTGACCTCTGAAAACTCGGAAGGGATTGCCAATCTCAAATCAACTAAGCAAGCTTAAACAATCAATAAAACTTTAATTTGAAAATAGCAAAATTGTTCCCTTTTTTTTAGTTTGTTAGCGCAGAAAATAAATAAAACTAGAGGGAGTAGGAATAAAGGCAGTGGATCAAAAACTTATATCCGTATACAGTGATAAAAGAAGTTGGTGCCAAAGTAAAACTGGAAAAATGGTCTCAAGTTTTCCTTACTGACAGACTCTATATAAATGTGAATGTCACTGTGCCACACTTTTTCAAATTTACTGCTAGAGGCCGTAGCCCAACATATATCATTTTGGAATTAGGCCAGCTACGTGAGCCAGCTAAAAACATTCCGGGCCGGATTCGAAACAGCAATCCTGACATTTTGGATTCCCAAGTTTTCATTACTGCGATTATTTTCGGCGATTTTTTTATGTGATTTTTTGTGACGAAATTTTATACGATAACAATTTTTATAAATTGGAAGTAAATTTGGGAATAAAAGAAATTAATTGCGAAATCCAGTGAAAGTCATCCACGAAATAAAAAGAAAAAAAAGTTGTTTGTACGGAAAGTAAGGACCTACGTACATCAAATTATCTTTAAATTAAGTGACAGCAGATGAATTATCATTGAACCGTTAAAAGGTAAGCTTAAATGCAATACTTAAATGAAGCAATCAATTTTGAGTTTCTCTGTGGAGTGGAGGAGGCACGGTGGAGTAATGGATAGCGGCTTGGATTGAGGAATCGGAGAGCCGAGTTCGAATTCCAGTCGAATCCATTACATTCACTTACGTGCTAACACCCTTGGGAAAGGTGTGAATCCTCTTTCTTCTCCCTCCAGCTATGGGTAAATAGCAGGACAGACTGGGTTCTATAGCCTTGGATGGCAACTGGTCTAGGAGAAGGAAAACTGAATTCAAACCAGCTCTTAGAGGAGGGTGAATGGAGTCTCTCTGAGCCTTGGTTGGCAATCCATTTAGTGATGGTGTCACGATAAAAACACCCTTGATAGTCCTAGCGAAGCATCAAGAATTCAGCTATTTGACAAGATTATGAACTACACCAATCAAAGTATTGGTGAGTTCAATCTCGGCTGAGGCCGCAAGATGATGGTGATGTTGCCTATCGCATCTAATCCTCCCTACTTATTGTTATGAAGGCCCAATCTAGAGCCCTCCGCAGGAGCTAGCTTAAAGGCCGCCTAATAGAGCGCCCTTTAAGCTTGTTTAAAATATATGTAAACATTCGTGCCATTGAATGTTATGTTCGTAACCAACGACCTAGTATCGGGGCCTTGTGTTAAACTATTTTAAATAAATATATACAAAAATAAGTATTCTTAATCACTAATCCAATGACACAGACCCCAATAAGGATAGATAGAAAGGTTGTGTTGCGTCAGTCATGATATTCTGAGATATTTGTACACTAGCAAAATTACAAATGCTTTTCGTGACAAATCCACATTGAAGAAATATTGTGTTGTGTTAATCCTTTAGCTGAAAAGGGTATTCTTGATTTGATATGGCGACCGAGAGAAATACGTAACTATCTAGAATAGGAAGTAGAAATCTATCTCTTTTTCATGGAGAGGCGCTGTCTTTTAGGAGTTATTTCTCTTAGAGTTGTCTCCCTTGTCTGCCGTTGTTAGACTTCCGTGCCTTTAACCCATTTCCGTTTGTTTCGCTTCTTTATTCCCATTGCCATTTAAAAGTGCGAGTTGTTATTCGATACTCGATTTTTAGGTCTTAATAAGAAAAATAAAGTCAAAATATAAAATATGACGGATCCTAGGACAGATAATCGCACGTTCTACTCTTTCACACCGCCGGGTTCTGTTCCACAGTCAGCCAATCTTTGGGGGCCATACAATCCGCGTTAGGTTAGCACCATCTTTGCTCAGCTGAGCAGCGAAGGGATTGAAATACAACGCGCCATCGTTTCTCCACGGTTCGCCATGCAGAAATGCTACAGTTAAAGCGTGAGAATTTTTCACCAACTACACCTCCCCCACCCCAGCCCCGTGGGCTTTACAAAAAGCGGTCACGGAACGGTATAGTTTGATTTCAAACGGCGGTATTGGAGAAAGGGTCAAAGGAAAGCGACACTATTTAGAGTCAGACATTGAAAAGAAAATCCCATTGGTCATAGAAAATCTAATGATTATTTACATGCGGATTATTTACAAAGATAAAGATCGTGATATTAGTCGGTATGTAAATAATGACAACTCATAAATTTGGACTGATTAATCAATGCCATGAAATATAGATTTAAATTAGACGAAGAAAAAGAGAAAAGAGAAAGAAGGAGTGAAGGGAAAGAGAAGAGAAAGAAGGAGTGAAGGGAAAGAGAAGAGAAAGAAGGAGTGAAGGGAAAGAGAAGAGAAAGAAGGAGTGAAGGGAAAGAGAAGAGAAAGAAGGAGTGAAGGGAAAGAGAAGAGAAAGAAGGAGTGAAGGGAAAGAGAAGAGAAAGAAGGAGTGAAGGGAAAGAGAAGAGAAAGAAGGAGTGAAGGGAAAGAGAAGAGAAAGAAGGAGGAAGGGAAAGAGAAGAGAAAGAAGGAGTGAAGGGAAAGAGAAGAGAAAGAGGGAGGAAGAGAAAGAGGGGAGGGAAGTGAAGAGAAAGAGGGAGGGAAGAAGAGAAAGAGGGGAGGGGAGGAAGAGAAAGAGGGAGGGGAGAGAGAGAGAGAGAAAAATAAATGAAAAAAGAAAAAGAACAAAATTAAAAGAAAATAAAAACAAAGAATAAGTTGAGAAAAGTTTTTGTTTTAAGCACACGCTGGTTGTTGGGTGTGTGGGAGGAAAATGTTATTTAGCCTGGATTTTCCAAGCTCCCTTTCCTCATTATGTTTCTTAGAAATTTTAACTCCCCCTTCCTGATATTAAGCGTAAGTGTCCCTTTTGTTTCCATTTTCTGTAAAATTTCATCATTGCTCACATGTTCGGTCCATCATATCCTTCTGTAGAATTACATTTCTGTTGCTCCAAGTCTCTTCATCTTTGAGGAGACCGTCCAGCATTCACTACCCTATAGGAAAACTGATTTTATGTAATAGTTCAGTACTCTTTTCTTTCTAACGACATATTTCTGTTTCACTATCTCAATGCGCCTTCGGATTTCATTGTTGCACTTTCTGTCCTGTTACTTTCCAGATATTTAAATTGTATTTGCTTAAATTGATTTTGAAAAAGTTGAAATATGAAAACGGTACGTGAACTGATAACAGTATGGCAATTCTTGAGGCTGGTAGAAATTTTAGAAAATCTCATACCAACCTCTCCAATCCATGGTAATCTTTATCGGGTAATTTTGCTTTATGGAATTGTGTAATCTTAGAGCAAGAGCTAGATTGTGATATCCAAAGCAGGTTTTTCTCAAATTCTAATCCCCTTTTCGACTTTTTCTTATTGTTGATGCATTATTTTCTTTTAATATTTTTTTTTTATAGAAATGACAAAAACATAAATAAAACCTGAAATTTATCAATTTTGGCAAAAAAAAAAAAAAAAAAAAAAAAATGAGTAAAAGTTCTTTCTGTCCCCTGAAGTTAAAAAAAACAAAATAAAAAAAAAAAAAAAAAAAAAAAAAACAACCAAAAAACAAAACACTAGTGGACGCCGTAAACCCGAGATTGACAGCACGAAATTTTGGCTATTTGCTTGGTCATGACTTTTACTAAACTTAACATCAAGTCAAAAAAAAAAAAAAAAAAACACTGAGATTAATTTAAACCTGATTAGATGCGTGAAGATTGGCCCCATCCTCTTTTCGCTTTGAGAAAAAGATTTTTCTTAAGTCAACGATTATATATATATATATATATATATATATATATAGAGAGAGAGAGAGATATGAGAGAGAAAAAAAAATTAATAAATCAATTCTTTCTACTGCTTATTCTTCGGGAGTTTCAAAAAGCCATGTGAAAAACTTGACGAAAAGGCAACATTCAAAAACAAGTCAATTTTCTGGCATCATTAGAAAAGAAAAACAACTACTTCAAACAATAAGCCTACCCCGGTTACATGAAGTGAATGAAAAAAACCCAAAAAAAACAAAACAAGTTTCATAGTCATTGACTTAAACTGTATAGATGAGTTAGTTCATTCTGTTATTCTCTTTATTATTATTATTAATGTTCTAATCATCATCTTATTACCAACTACCGTTGTTTCACCATTTTTTCCCTTTGAAATATGCCCGTTTTTTTTTTGTTTATAATTAAATATTATCTTGCTGATCGATCCTCTTTTCTCAAATCATCTTTGTGACTTTCTTTTTCTTACCGTGTCTGTAGTTTCAATTACTCGATATTGTTCTGTGATCTCCATTCAGATTTTTCGCAATTTTTAACTTAGGTTATTCTGCTACATGGTCACAAATTTGGAGCACCTAACATATATATATATATATATATATATATATATAAGCAATTCAAAGGAGGAATAAATGAAAAAAAAAACCTGCTGAACAACTCCCCACTCCTAAACATGTATTCTCAAATTTGGAATTAAAACACGGGTTTGGCGGCTGTACTTGTATCAAATTCACAAATGCATAAATTCCAACCGCGGAAGCTCTCCTATACGAAGGAGCGCCTTCCTTTTTTGCTTTGGGTAAGAATGGCTGATTCTTGACTCAGATCAACATGGCTGAATTGTATATGAATATAGAAGTGGATTCATCATGGAGGCAGAGAAGAGGATAAAATACAAACAAACACAAAAACTCGAAAAAAAAAAGACCCCCCCAAAAAACAACCCCCCCCCCCAAAAAAAAAACAAGAGAATAAGATACAAAGATAAAGAATTACAATGTTGATACATCGATAATTTCATACTTTCCCAAATGTTACAAGAAATAGGGTTTTAGATAAACCTTTCTAAAACAGATTATAATGTGAAATTGGGAGGAGAATACTGATGGCACATATCCGGAATCTATCATAAAAATGCAGGATGTGGAAAAATAAATTCTAAACACTTCGGTATTTTTTTTTTTTTTTTTTTTTTAAAATCAGTTCACCCAAGCAATGCGATAATGCCACTAAGACGCAAGAGGCTACTGGGAGTGAAAGAGAATGAGAAGACTTTAGGACTCAGGAACATAATCAAGGGATAGACATCTACTCCTGTTCAAAAAACTGGAGAGGAGTGTAAACTGGACAATAGCTGAACATATGAATATAAAATTACAAATACAATGTACATTCCAGAAGTTTTCAGAATCGACAAACCTCTAGTGAGGATCATACTCAGAACTTCTAATCTGCAAGACAAACTTGCTACCTATTCTACCATGACAAGGCACCCAATATATATGGTTTGTAGATAGAGAAATATAAGAGAGAGATATTAGTCATGGAATTAACTGTCAAATGGTTGTATCCTTAAAAAGGTTACAAACAGACAAAGATGGTACTCGAGTGGAAGGAACAGCAACACGGGTGTAGATGGAAGAAAGAGAGGTTTAATATAAAAGAGAATACACTACTGAAGACAGGGAATTGACTAACACTTCCCAAAGATAGTCAGATGAACAGACACCGGTATATCCTACATATATTATTGATATAGTCAGTCCACAAAAGGTAATAGGGAGAGTGGGACATTCCATTACAAAACAAACATAAAAAGATTGTCTGAGAAATGTGATAAAAAGAAATAATATTACAAAAATTGATTGACAATCTTTCACGTAATACATTCAAATATTATAACGTTTTTTTTAATCAATTCGCCCTGAGCAAGACGACAATGCTACGATGGGCTACTTGGAGTGAAAAAGAATGAAAAAATTTTAGGACTCAGAAACCCAATCCTAAATAGGAAACAAGGGATAAACCTCTAATCTCGTTCAAAAGATAGGAGAGGAGTATGACCGGTTCGATAGGCAAACCTATTTCCTCCTATTCAGATATAACAATTTTAATCTAGCAATCCGAACATGTGATAGGTTGCGTTAACGGTGTTTTCGTCCAACACTGTCAGATACGACAGAGTCAAAATATTAACCTGAAAATTAGAGTCATGTCTTTAAATAATCTCGACAGATCTAGACGCTCATATGAGCGTCCAGCTCTTTAAGAAATGTTTAAACTTTAAACTGTCATATATATATATATATATATATATATTCAACTTCTATTCATATTTTTTAAGATCAATGATTAAAAATGTTTGAAGTGAATTAATCCTTTAGGTCTTAAAGACCATTCCTCATCAGACCTTAGAATGTGGCACTACCAAAATCACAAACAAAAACCACATCACTTGAAGACTTCCAACAACCCAAATATTCTGCAAATACAGGGTTGTTCAGTTCCTTGAGGATACGTCTTTTAATATTTCTATCTTTTTTCTTTCACTTGTTTTGATTATAATTTCTTTTCCCCCATAAATGATGACAAACATCAAGTTAACCCAGCAAATGAAAATGTAATCGATGCCTTAAAGAGATTTAGAGATTTCTCGTTTCCTGGAAGTTCGAAAAGGGTTGAAAGATGTTGAAAGGGGATTCTACAGCATTAGTCAAATATAAAACACCAACTAAGGATCCTGATACCATCAGAACACTCAAAATTGTATGAAAGGCACAGGAAATTATCAACAAGAACCCAAGAAAGACAACACCATTGCTAAGGATGTCAAGGTTTAAAAAGGCAGTCAGTCGGAAGAACTGTGCATGAGTCCCTTCGATAGAAGTCATGTGTAATGCATAGAAGTCAGTTCATGTTTGCAAAGACAAAAGATCCGCGTCAAGCCACAGTTGAAACATCGAAAACCTGGAATGCTTTGTTTCTTCTCCGAGGAGAAAAAAAAATTCATCAGGACTAAAAAGGCCAGCCAAAGGAATGATGAGAGTCGTTAACAACGAAAGAGATACCATACCTTCTCAGTTTTCCTCGGGTCATAAGGGTTAGTGCTGCTGACTATAAGGAGGTATTAGAGAGGGTTCAGAGGTCTTTAAGTTCTTGCGCGGCCAAAGGAAGACCGGGCACCTATCTACAAGATTCTGCATCGTCTCGTAAGGCTAAGGCAACCCAAGAATGGATAAGTTACAATCTACACAATCACGTTATCCCAAATATGGCCTCCTAGCTCTCCAGACTCGTTAGACTACTACGTATGGGCCATAGAAAAAAAAGTCAACACCGACATAAAACTATAAAATTCCGCCATACCTAGCACAATGTCCAATAAAGGTCATTTGATTCTACCATGTCAAAGTTTCAGACATCGTATTGAAGCAGTCATCGATGCCAAAGACGAATTCGTTAAGTAGATATGCCAAGATTCCCAAAATTATTCTAATTTTTTGTCAAATAAAGCTATTCTTTCATGATGTATTCGTCTTTTACTAGATTCCTGCTCAAAGAATCGGGCTAACCTCTAGAAGAGGAAGTAATGGTATAATCAAGCTGTTGACATTCACCACTACCTTAAACAATAAGTTAGCACAGAAACTTCCATCAGTACTAGAAAGAGACGTAACAGTGGATTTGTGAAGTGTATTTTCCCGAAAAAAAAATATTGAGAAAAAGTTCTTTTTTTTTTGATTAATGAATGCCTAAAGTTTCCTGCATGGCTACGGCTTTTTTCATTCATCATG
This sequence comes from Acanthosepion pharaonis, assembly GCA_903632075.3. Lineage (NCBI taxonomy): Eukaryota > Metazoa > Mollusca > Cephalopoda > Sepiida > Sepiidae > Acanthosepion > Acanthosepion pharaonis. The sequence continues at coordinate 69,402 of CAHIKZ030000953.1, forward strand.
TTGAATATATCGTAAACAAATTACACTAGCCTAAAAAAATTAAAAATTATCATATATATATATATATATATATATTAAAAAAAAAAAAAAAAGAAATCCGTTACATATGGTCAAGTCACTTTCCAATCTTTTAAAAAATTTTCTTGTATGAACTCTTGAAATATTTGTTTTCAGGTAACCTTTCTTGAACAAACGCTCGTCTAATTGTTTTGAGGCAAATAATTACGTAAATTCAGCTAGAAACTCCGCTGAAATATCGCAAACGATCACTTGTATAATTGGTTTACACATTAACCGGAATATTTCATTTCCAGGACATTTGAATCGACTAGTTGACCCACCAGAATCCCAGGTACATAGTCATTCTAATGAAATAAGTTATTTAGCGTTTGCCTATCGTTCGGTTCATAATCTTTTTCGGTCTTTTGAACAGGAATAAAGGTTTATCTCTTGTTTTCTCTTCAGGATTGGGTTTGGGGGTTCCTTCTAAAGTCTGCTTTAGCTCTGTACTCCTAACGTCTGCGCCTGAACTCTGAAATTTTATTCATTATTTATTTCAATCTGTTTATCTTCTCAACCAACAGAGAGTAAATATGTTCGTCTATCGTCCGGTTCCAAACTCCTCCCCGGTCTTTTGATCAGGTGTAGAGGTTCTTCCCTTGTTTCCTGTTCCTTCCAAAGTCTACCTCAGTTCTATGCTCCTAGAGCTTTGCTACGCTAATATAACTCCACATAGTAACCCTCTACCTTGAGTGGCTCTTGGGCCTGGTGTTGGGTGAATATTAGTGAAACAAACAAAAACAGAAAAACACTGATAACATTTTTTGTTTTATCTTTGAGTAATGCAGTAGGAGAAACAAATTTTGAGTTTAAAAAAAAAAAAAAAAAAAAATTAAATCCAATATTTCCAGCCTTGTTTACAAACAATCCGAAAGTTCCAGCATTTTCAGGCTTGGTCCTAAACACGAAACAAAAGAAACTGGAACTCCATACAAAGTTTTCAGATTAATTTTTTTTTAAAACTCCAGCGCTACTAAATTCTAAATTTCGTTGTTTGGGATGTTTTGAGAAACTTAAAACAAGATAAGGTAACTTGAGCTGAGAATGAGAAGGAGGAAGTCAAATTAGTAGAGTTGGAGTTGTAAATGTATCCCAATTCAGTACTCGTAGCCCACACATGATACGGAAGACGGAATCATTCAACTGGATCCGAATTCTGGCGGAGGGTGTTTACACCCCCGCTGGCCTCAGATACGAGCATATCGACACATTTAGTAATGTTTTATAAATCTGCTAACAGGAAGTGATTAATACGAAGAGCTGAAAAAGAGGGGAGGAGAGGGATAGAAAGGGAGAGGAGGGGATAGAAAAAAAGAGGAGGGGATAGAAAAAGAGAGGAGGGGAAAAAAAGAGAGGAGGGGGAGAAAAAAGAGAGGAGGGGGGAGAAAAAAAAAAAGAGAGAGGGGGGAGAGAAAAAGAGAGGAGGGGAGAAAAAAGAGAGGAGGGGGAGAGAGGAGAGAGAAAAAAGAGGGGAGAGAGAGGAGAGAGAAAAAAGTGGGGAGAGAGAGGAGAGAGAAAAAAGTGGGGAGAGAGAATTTAACTTTTTTCTCTATATCATAATGGCAATGCCCTATGACAAAGGTTACGAATTCATGAGATGTTGCAACGCAGTATTTACTCTGTCAACTTCGACAATTAAAATTAGAATCGCCCATCACAGGAAATCCTCATACTTGGCCATAAACCTAACCCCACAAACAAATTAAAAAAAAACCCTCCTCAAAGTCCCCTGCTTATATCCTATCCTTATCAATTTTCTTCCTGTCTGGACATCGCAGCTAAAAGGCCAGACTCTTCGGGGTCAACACGGGTTTCCTGATGGGTCAAGTTGAAAGTGAAATCCAATATCTGATGCCAATATTGGTTAAGATTTAACAGAAAGGCGAAGTGGAATGTTTGAACGTCCTCAGATGAGACAATCAGAGGGCGGGGCACTAAAAACAGTTTGGGAATTTGCAACCGAGGTGGGTAGGGGTATATATGTGTGGAGGTGGAACAATTTAAAGTCGGGTGGTAGGGTTGGAATTACACCGGTTGACTTTTGTTGTTTTGTGCATAAACTAACTTCCTCAGAAGACTTGTTCTTCCTCACTCTGAATTTTGGAATGATACGTTTTACTGGCAAACGTACTCACTTAACCTCATACGTACACGAATTCTCTCTTTCAACCATAGACTCTTTAATATACGCAAAAGCTATTTAATCTCAAAAACTCTGGATTGAGAGATTTGTTTTTTACGGTTTATCAACCATTTTGGAGATTTCTGTTATACTTTCTTGGTACAGGTGTTCGCTTTTGGATGGAACTGTTCCTCATTTTAGAGAAGGTGCTTGGTTCTGGGGATTCCCTGTGGCATCACCTTCCTCTTATGCACTGAGAGAGTGGGAAAAACTGGAAAATGGAAGCCAGTGTGTCAGTAGTTGCGAGAACTGGGAAACTTTTGTCCTTAACACATATTTTTTTAATCATTTCACCCCAAGCAAGGCAATAAATCCACTAGGACACAAGGGGTTGCTGAAGACTATTAAGGACAGAACACAAGGAAATAACAAGAATTAAGACAGAAGATAACGATTGACATTGAATTTAAATTTCTGAAGTTAACTGGGAGGCGAGAAACTGGAAGAAAGTTCCACAAGTGAGAAGTGCGATAGAAGAAACTGTTAGCATAATATATGGGGAAGGGTATACGTATAAGTCTGTGTCTGACCTCCCCACCCCTATAAAACCGATCATTCTCTGCCTTAGAGAGGAGACCAGGCAAATAAGCCAGTAGCTACCAAATCTCTATTACCTGTTTATACTGCAACTGGGCAGTTACAGTTTTATAGGAGAGAGAGCGCCTATTCTGGCGTAGTCAACAGTTTAGAACGAGGCCAGCACGCTGGCAGCCTCGGTCACTAAACAGTTTCATTCCGATTTTAGTCCGAAAGCTGTGGTATGTTTTTCAGGCACTTCGCAACGGTCCCACACGCGAGGGATAATCATCTCTTCGACAAATCGATTACAATGAGATTCTAACCGAGGCCTGAGGATTATGTCCAAGCATGAAACAGACATTTTTGCAAGACGAACCACCTTGTTTGCAGTGTTCTTTGACCTCTTGGCTACGAAGAAGTTCACAAACCTCCTGCAAAGAAGGGCGAAGGGTTCGAATTTTGCCGGAGAGCACATTCTTGGGTACTCAAGGTAGACGAAGTAAATACTGTTTAAAATAAACAGAGCGTCTACTTAAATACGAGTATCCATTAAAAATAACGTTTGAAGTAATATACACCCCACACATATTAAGATTAATACAAATAAAATTTGCCACTTAGCTGATTGATGTTATATTCGGCATGCCGACTTCAGAGTTTCGTAGACGAATCTTTTTGTAATCGTTCGGTCCACTCATCAGGAGGTTTCAGCAGTTGACTGCGGATATTCGCATTTTCCTTTTATTTATACGAAGTTAAAAATAAATTTATGCTCTAGTTATTGGCGTTAGATCGATTTTTCATTGTGCGTGTATGTGCGTAATGCCGTGGTTATTTCACCACTGTAATAATTCCTCGTCTCCTTATACTCTCTCTCTCTATTTTTTTCTTTTTCTTCTTCCCTCTTTAGGCTCTGAATGTCAATAATGCTGTCATTAATGTCATGATGACATGTGTAAAGGAGAGAAAGTTAATTTATATATATATATACGTGCGCGCGCAAGCCGATTGTCACTTTCTCTTGTTTACGTCTCATGACATCGTTATTTTAGTAGCATTGTATTTATAAACTACTAAAACAAAAGTTGTTCTCAATGTCTCGTTTATAGTAAAAAAAACAAAAACAAACTTCCTGAATATTAAATTTAAAATAAAGAAAAAGGGTAACTGCTGTTTATCTGACTTATCCCCATCCTAGAAGTGGAAATAATTATAAAAATATTAAGTTATATATCTTATGTAAAAAGCTGATTTATCCTCATAAGCAGTCACAACTTCAAACATTTCAAAGCAAAATTCATTTCTCCACGTCAACAAAAGAGCACATGACATCGAGGGTGATGCTTCTACGTAATAGACACTAATTGGTAACGTAGAAATGTTGCATATAAAAGAAAATTATCTATGGATATGTTTTGTTGTATTTAGTTTTATTTTAAACCTGTTCAATTGTCTTTTAGGTAATACTAACAGCTACAAACAAATCTATGAAATAAATAGTAAGTTAGGTTGCGTTTTCTAGCTCTTGCTGGCAACCAGTCTAAGTTTGTTTGGTTTGATTTTGTTTGTTTCACGGCATATCAACCACAATGGGTTATTTAATACCGAAAGTTTTTTTTTCTCCAAAACTGTATTGCTGGTAATATTTTTTCCTTCAAAAATGTACTGCTGGTAATATTTATTTTCTTAAAAAAAAAAAGTATGCAGGTAATAATTTTACCTCAAAAAAATTCATTACTGGTATTAAAACCTATTTTTACACTTTCATAGTGTTTTGATCCCAGTTTAGAGGTTAACTATTGCCCTTAGCTGGGACCCTAACAGGTGCTACCACTCCGGGTCACAGTGGACCTGGGAACACCAGCAATTAAGAGGTGGTTCCACGCTCCTCAAAACCTCATGATCAGAGGCCTTGCTGTTGGACGTAGTTTATCGTATTACCCAGAACGGACCAGTCTAAGAGAAGAAAAATACTGAATTCCAAACTCTAAAGACAATGGGGAAAGTACTACACTGTTTTCTAAGAATGTCATGAAAATTCACAGATAATAAAAAGAAGGAAACTGTGGAAAGCCATGATCGCTTATGCCCTGAAGAAACGGAACACTACACAATTTATTTTGTAGTGCTTCGTTCGTTCTCGTAAAGGCTAGAAAACCCAAAATAACTTACTATTTATTTCATAGATTTGTTAGTAGCTGTTAGTATTGCCTAAAAGACAATTGAACAGTTTTATAACAAAATTAAGTACACCAAAACATATATCCATAGATTTTTTTCTTTTATCTGCAACATTTCTAAGTTAGCAGTAATGTCTATTACATGGAAGTATCACTCTCGATGTCATATGCTCTTTTGTTGAGGAGAAATGATGAATTTTGCTTTGAAAAGTTTGAAGTTGCGACTACTTATGAGGATTATGCTTAAATGTATATATAGGGTGACCAAAAAGAACGAGAACTTTTTAATAATCCAATAAAACCAAGAGTGATGGAAGAAAAATATTTTATTCATAGTAATTGAAACCTTAAAACATGTCATTTAAGAAACAATGATGGAATTTTCATTTTTTTTAAAATTACGTTCTGTAGATGGCGTCATCCTGTACGAATGCATTCTTGAAACCTGCTGTTGAGATTTCTCATTGACTGCTGCAACATCTCAGTTGGGATACTGTGAATTTCATCTTTAATTCTAAATGGCGAAATGTTTATTGCTCACGATCACTGTCTCGCAGTATTGTTACTTGCTCATGTCTGGCAATAAGCACTTCAAAAATTCCCGTTTTTTTTGGCCACCCTGTATATAAACTTAATATTTTTGTAATCATTTTCCTTTTTAGGATGGAGATAAGGCAGATAAACAGCAATTAACTTTGCTTTATTTTGAATTTAATTTAATAAAGTATGTATGTTTTTTTTTTTTTTTGCAAAATAAGTATCACGGAATTCAAGCATATTTAAAAATACTATTTCGTAGGATGATTTTCAAAGCTGACAGACTAACTATAGTTAGAGGGTTGGTGCAAATCTTTATAGAAAATTTTCCGGTTACCGGACCTTATGTTGAACTTTGTAAATATTTCTGCAGACATTTTTTAACTTGAATGCTTTGAGTTTGTCACGGTATATGGGCTCCCTGTGTAGGCATGATGTTTCCTGGGACTTATTTAGTAACCCTCTACTTTGAGTGGCTCTTAGACCTTGCATTGGGTGAAAAATAGTAAAGAAAAAGAAGCTGACACTTTTCTCTTAGAGTCAATGATGCATAACATTGTTAGGTATCTAGATTTATTTATTGCTTTTGAGTTTTTTCCTGTTCTCGTTTTCCTCTTCGTTTACAGATTTCAAACAGATAAGAGCACATGACAAATGTCCCGCGAATTCTAACCTTAACAGTACGTTAGAGATTGTAGCAGAAGAAAACTACACGATACTACCATTCTGTCAACACTAAGCGGAACATTTTTGGTCATTGGGGAAGCCGGTAGTTCTCATTTCGGATATATATATATATCATCCCTCGTAATAGACTGCAGTAGAACAGGAAGCCAAAATGAAAGAGGCAGGAATGTAACTTTTTTTTTTTTAAATCGCATTCACATTGTATTAGCCAATGTTTCTGGGCGACCTTTTGCCGGAAAGGGTCTCTCAGTATTGGAATATCAAATAAACCATCATTTCACACGAAAGCCGTCATTTTCTCAAAGAGCCAGTTAGTCTGTAGAAATGAAGCCACTAATTTTAAGGCGGGGATGATAAACAGTACTGGGGGTTGGGTAGGGAACCCCCACCCCATCCCTGAAAACCTTAGTCACTGCAGTTGTAGTGAAATTTCAGTGGTTAGGAGGTCAAAAATGGCAGTCATCTAATCAAAATGTTATGTTTATAACATAATACGTTGCTTCATACTCACCTACCTACGATGTGCGTAACGTTTTCAGTATAACTGCAGGATTACTTAGTGAATAAAACAATGGGAATGTCCTGGTTTTAATAAATTCACAAAAATATGCTGACTAATATAACGACCCACCCATTTACGAGTCGATAAATGAAAAGTTCCCGGATTATAAATGCTGTGATTATATTATTACTATATCTGCTTATAGACTTCGTGCTTAATTATCATGCGAGGTTTTGGTACGTTGTTTTGCAACGGTTCTGCAATCTTAACGATGGCTGACAAATTTTAACCTGCATCAGATCATGGAATATCTCTGGAGATTTTATCTCAGGAACTTTTCGATATTACCTATGAAGATACTCTATGTCGAGTGTAGGGCCAGTCTCGTTCGGTACTACAATTGTGGTTTCTGTAGAATGTGAGTTTTTTTTTTTTTTTTTTAGGGAGTGGCGTAACCTGTCCTAAGTCCAACCCGGGTTTGAATTCAGAGTTATTCTTCCTACACTGGCTAGAAAACCCAGTCTGCTCCACTAACTTGGTAGAAGAGTTACCTTTCCTAATAGAATTTGTGTGAAATTGAATGCAACTCTCAAGGACACATGGCCCAGTGGTTAAAAGCTTTGGTTGGATCCAGTGACTTGACCCAAAGACTAGTGGGTTCAGGACCTGGCTACAGCAGTGGTGAACAAGAACGTTGAGAGTCGAGTTAAAGGGAGATAACTGTGGCATCCGGAAGAGGCAGGACACGTGGAACTAGAACAATCCATCTCGGTGGGCAAAATAAAGGGTAAATAATTTGAACGCTGCTGTTCGGTTCTGCAGAGTGAATATTAACATAAAAGTGGCTTGGAGTACTATTTTTGGAGAAACTAGTAGTCTACAAAAAATATTCTCCAGAACACCAGTCTTTATTTCGTTCGGACCGGTGTCCTCATCTTTATTGTCATATTCCTGACGTTTCGGCCGTTGTACGCTCCGGCCTTCTTCATGTGATATACTTTTATTTCGTCCACCGGGGTAGATTGTCTATTGAACTCACAAGCCACTGGATTAATTCAACTAACATTTTTATCCACTTTTATCCCAAGGACACATGACCCAGTGGATAAAAGCGTTGTTTGAAGTAGTTCAATGACATGATCCAAAGAATTGCGAGTTCAATACCTGGCCACAGCAGAGGTGAATAAAAAAACTTAGAGAGTCGAGTTATTAAAGGGAAATAACTGAAACTGACACATCCAGAAAAGGCTTGGCACGTGGAAGTAGAACAATCTACCCCGGTGGACGAAATAAAGGGTTCGGTTTCGAATTCCAACGTATATCACCTGAAGAAGGCCGAAACGTCGTGAATATGACGATAAAGATGAGTAAAATAAAAACTACCAATCAGAAAGTAATAGTTGAAGTTCACAATGAGAAAGAAGGTTTGGAGAATTTAACCCTCACAGGACATAGTGAAGGCGACAAAAGCATAGAAAAATAGTGAGTTTGTGTGAATGGATGACAAATTGTTCTCTTAATAATTGGAGACTGGAAAATACATCACGTGTTCTTAGTCTTTTATCTTTAGTTCTTTATTAGTCTTTGTAACAATGACGTTACATATGCCTTGGAAATAAATTTTCAGATTTGAAATCATACCATATCACAAAGCCCAATACAAATGAAGAATTTCAGGATTGATTGTGTTTCAAGGTTTATGAACCTTTTACGGATTATTTAAAGCTAGAAAATATTTTTTTGGACTTTAAGAAATTTTTTTGAGGTAATAATGATTTTGCTAATACAAGTCCTATTATTTAGCCCATAGCTTAGGGAGAAGAGTTGGATTCATGCCTTTCTCAATGGTATTATTGCCTCTGAATATAACGAATCCGACTGGGACTGGAAGTCGGCGCACCGATTTCCAATTCCGAGCCGTTATGTATGCACATCCAAGCTGACAGCATTCCCAAGCTGTCACCCATCTACGTACTAACCAGTCTCGACATTGCTTAACTTCGGTGATCGTACGAGAACCGGTGTTTCAACGTGAAATGGTCGAAAGACAAATTCCACTAGGAAATAAAAGACTCAGGTTTAATTATTGAAATTAAATCCACTAATTGAGGCACCCAGTGAGAATCAAACTTACTACAGTAATAATGACTGAAGAAGCCATCTTGCAAACTATTGCCCCTATGAGAAGGTGTCTTCTTTTTTTATTAATCAGATTAATTTTGTTTTTAACGTTTCACTTCGTGTCGGTTAACTTTGTTTTAGTGACCCTTAAAAAAGCGGCTGGGTACCAAGATTGCTTCATTAATTTCTCTGGGAAAATTAAACTGTATAATTATAGAAAGCATATCGTTCTGGGAGAGTAAGAACGTGCCCGGCGGGTTCCTTAAAGAATCATGGCTTCTTAATCGTATTGATTGCATTGGAGCAGCAGGGTATACAGTTCTGCTAGATTACACCCACATATTTTTTTCTAATATGACCAGAGATACTATAGCGAGAGTATAAACAAGACAATATTTGCTGCTGATCATGAATCTATGACTATGAAGAAAATCAGGTATAGAAAATCATATACAATGAGAAATTGAAGAGAATTTTGCTGGAATTTGAAATAAATAGAAGTCAGTAAACTGAAGGAATCTGCATATATGAGTAGATTTTTATGTATAGCAGATCATATATAGTGAGAAATGAGAACAGATCATCTTAAGCAGGATTTTGAAATGTACTGAAGACCGTAAAATGAAAGTTGCACATACGAGTGTAAATTTCTAAAGCCAAAACAGGATTAAAAAAATTCGGTTACAAGAAACTTTCAAACATAACCTATTTGGAAAAAAAAAATTGGAAATATAATAGAATACAAAATACGACAAATGTTGCTTTAGCTTCGATTTAAAATCAAAATATCTGGATCGTTCAGATTTTTCATAAGAATCAGCAATATTATTGGTCCTGACCTGACATCTCGGCTTCAGTCACTTTCCCGTCGCCGTAATGTAGCTTCCCTGTGCCTTTTCTATAAATATTTTCATGGTAATTGATCTGATGAAATTTCCTCTATGATACCAGGACTTTATGAATTTAAGTGCAGTACTAGATTGGCGGCAAGGTCTCATCAATTTACAGTTGAAATGACTAGATGTACCCGTAAATTCTATGTTAGCAGTTTCTTTTCTCTTACTTCGCGCTTGTGAAACACTTCCGGCTCCATGCTATCCAGAAAACTGATCTCCAAAAATTAAAAATGCAATGTCTATCGTTATCCACTGTCTTCTTGATTACTCTTAGTTTTCACGCTTCTTAATAATGTTTCTTTATTTTCATATTCTTTCATACTGTAACCCCTTGTGTCTTAGTGGCTCTAGTGCCTTGTATGGGGTGAAATGATAAAAAAAATCCATTTGAAATATACTTTAGATAATATTTTAATGTAATTGGGATGTGCTGTGTAGAAGATGGATCTCCAGTGCCTAGACCAGAATTTAAAAACTGCTACTTATTCATACTACGCCTAGCGCAGCACGCAATGACAAATTAAATACTACAATGATGACTTCGACTCTTGCTTCTTCTTGAATACACAACAAACAGATTTAATCAAGCTGACTTGAGTGGCTCTTGCGTTTTGTAAAAAAAGTGACGCAAGTGCTAGTCTTCCAAGTGCGAAGGGTATGACTTAGTATGTTACCGAGATTTAATAAACGTTTAAATTGCATTTGGAAACGAACAGAATATTTGAAAAAAAAAAATATTTTCCCCGAGTTATTTTGCAATAAATATATTTGCCAAGTCAGGTGGTCTAGCAAGTGCGACACGGGTTGGAAGACGCAAAGTATGTTTTTCTGAAAGAATTCCGTCTATGGTTAATTGGACCTGAATTGAATCTATAAATTTTGATAAGATATATATATATATATATGTGTGTGTGTGAGTGAGTGAGTGAGAGAAAAAAAAAACCAGTGTAATGGTGATTTTCTAAGTGCAGTTAAGATGTGGCACAAGGCCGAAAGTATTGTGCATCCAGTGAGGATCGAATTCACTCGTAATTGTTCTAGCGAGACAATACACCACATCTAATTACCCAAAGTAGCCAGAGTAATGATACGAAACTATGGCCAGAGGATAGGTATCATATTTAGAATTAAGTATTATTCTCTATCTATTAATTCAATTAAAACACATCAGATTGGCAAAAGGTCAATGGAGGCAAAGCCATACATTGCTTGACTTTTTTCCAGATTAAATAATCTTTGTGTAATAATTGATCGTCCCGGAATCTTCAGGTTTTTTTATGTAAAATTGTAAGCGGCATTGGTTGTATTTCGATCCCCGTCACATATATAAGATTCCAACAATAAAAATTATTTATGTTTAAAGAAGTCATTTTGAAGAACGAACCTGAGGTGTTTTCGCATTATATATAACTTTGTTATTGTAAGTATGTAGACATAAGCAGGTCAGATTATGCACGCATATATTGGCATTCTATACGCGTATGACACTGTCAATTGGCATAATACACGCAAAAACGTCACCAACAGTTGGTTCTATACACACACACACACACAGGCGACAATGACAATTGGCACTGTTATTATCCAGAATTATGTTACATTATTCTAAAAATAAACTTGTCATCAGTGATGATAGAAAAGAAGGGCATTTCATCATCCTAAACCTCATCATTATAAAAACAACCTTTCCACCGCAAGAGAATATGTAGAGTAGAGAACAGTAGAGTAGACTAGTAGCAGTAACAGTACAAAAACACACGTCTATCCAGCGCTCCGTGAAGATCGAAAACAGACGATTTGAAATGTCATTCTAACAAACGAAATTCTCGGAACCAAACAAAAGAGACACTGAGAAACATGTTTACACGTACTATACCAATATTCTGTAATTCACATCACAAAAAGAAAATACAAATTATTGTTTTTTATGTTAACATGTGTTTCAAGTTTTTATTGTTTCTGCTATTGTTGTACGCTTTCTGAAATTTAATTTGTTACTAATACATACACCGTTACATCACTATACACGCGCAGGTGACAGTGACAATTGGCAATATACACACACAGGCGACAATGACAAGATGTCTTGTATAGCCAGGTAGTGTTGTTATTACCACTATTAATTATTCGTGTAGAATTTGATACTTTCGTTTTCTACGGTTTATCAACCTATACAGGTTATTTAAAGCCAGAAAACATTTTTATATTGTAAGAAATTTTATTTTAGAATAATGGTCTAGTGATTCAAGTCTTACTAATTAACCCAAAGCTGGGGGAGAAAAGGTGGATTCATGATTTTATTTTTGCACGTAAGTGAATATAACGAACACAGCTGGAATCTTAACTCGGCTCACCGATTAAAAATTCTGAGCCATTATCCATTACACCACCCGCACATCCACGCTTACAGCACCTGGTATTCCCAAGCGGTCACCCATCTAGATACTGACCAGACTCGACGTTGCTTAATTTGAACGTGACGTGGCTGTAAGCCACGAGTAGAGAGGGATAGCTGGTGACGTTACTGCTGTCGTTGAGACAATAATGTCAGTTGTTATTCATTTACGCAAAAATAGCTTATTCGTTGCGTTAACTATTCTTGAGTTTAAAAGCCAATCAAGTAAAAAGCGAAGCGCCGAAATCCCGTGTTTATGCACACTTGTATTTCCGTGCTCGCCAAATCCTGCTATCATAAATAATAACCAACGTGTTCCACCCCCGCCGCCTCGAACCAGACACGCGAAGTCTAAGGTCATGTGCATATTCAATTATATCACTAGCATTAATCATGCTCACAGCAGTAACTATGTAAAGTTAAAACAAAGGAAAATAATACAGTAACGCCTTAAACAACAACGTTAAAAGCAATGCTTCAGGATGTGGGCGATTACGGCTCTCCACAACTTCTTATCCTTCGTAGCTGTTAGCAATGTTTGTCTATTTACTATCCGTTCCGCTTGCAGCCACATCAAGCTGAAACATCAGTTCCCGGACGATCACCGAAGTTAAGCAACGCCGAGTTAGCTCAGTACCAAGATAGGTAACCGCTTGGGAATACCAGGTGCTGTAAGCTTGGATGTGCGGGTGGAGTAATGGATAAATAGCTCGGAATTGGAAATCGGAGAGCAGAGTTCTAATTCCAGTTTTATTCGTTATATCCACTTACTTTGAGAAAAGTATGTATCTACCTGTTCTCCGTTTATTATATGTTAATTAGTAGGACCGTTATTATCCACCCCACAAATCTTAAAATCTAAAAATATTTTATGGCTTTAAATAACCTGCAAAATTTTAAATAAGCCGGAGGAAACTAATTAATAAAAAAAAACTAATCCTCCCGCTTCCTACTTTCTGGAATCAACTCCCATGAGGATGCTTCCCCGACCACTACAATATTAACCTGTTTAAATATCAGGTTAGCCGGTATCTTCTACATATACCCATATACTGTGCCGCTTACTCTGTAACACTCTACCTTGAGTGACTCTTGGGCCTTGTACAGAGTGAACATTTTTGTAAAAACAGAAAAAAAAATATCTCTGAATTCGCTTCTTACCTTAGAATGAAGGCTAAAAACCTAATATCGCAATGTTTTAAATAAATTCGTCTTTCGCTCGAAAACCCTGTCGGATTTGATTAAGCACACTAAATACATAGCCTTGTGCCTTACTAAGCTATATTTAGTAAACATTGAGCAATGGAAATTTAATATTGTACAGACCAACAAGAAGAGGAGACTAAATGTCATGGCGAGTTCTATGACAACAGAATATCCATAGAAAGTCCCCCCCCCTTATCGCATTGTTAAATATTTGATCTTAACTTTAACAAAATATTGCAATAGCAATCATAAATATGAATGCTGGTCGTTATTTTAAGAAGTGGGTACAAATGAAAAGATTTGATATTGATAACTTTTTTCCATTTCATAGAAACAGACGTGAAACACTTATATTCCTTTCTTTCATTTTCTCACTGAAACCAATTGCGTCTCTGATATGTTATTTACGCGTTTACACGCGGTTAAAACGGAATAGTCCATTATTTATTATTTATATTGGCACGACGTAACGGTCGTGCGAACGAACTAACGAAGGGAGAGATGGATTATAATAAGGATTAAAATACTAAAGAAAACGGCGGTACCGTTTAAACCATCTGGCAACTGTTTTCATACTTATTTCAAATACTTTATTTTGCTCTACACTTTTTTTGTATATGATCAACGATTTCTGAATATTAAACTAAACGTAAACTCAAGTTAACAATTGATCCAGTTGTCTCTCTTTGCTATACAATTTTTTTTTTCGCTTGTTTTGTTACAAAGTTCTTTGATTTTATGACGTAAAATTTTAATCTTCTTTTCAGCTATCTTTTAAGTTGATTAACTTTTAACATAACACATAAAAATGAATGTAGTAAACCCATTTGAGACATTGCGTGCTTCGTGAGTTCAAAAAGGGTTCCATAGTCTTCAGAAGCGGCGATGAATATTTGCAACGTCTTTGGGAACAGAGTCTTAAGTGTCAGGAAATGCCTGGAATGGTTTATTCGGTTTCAGTCGGTAATTCTTAGCCTCAAAGATTCCCTTCGTTCCGGACGACCGACTTCAACTAAAGCTCTTCTAACCGTAATTGAAGAGCTGAAGCAAAAAGAGTTCAGTCCTACTTACACAACAATCATAATCCACCGCCATGAACTCTGTAAAGTGCCATAGATTGACCAATGGGTTCCACATGACATGGCATATTCGCAACTTAAAGAGACAACATCTGTTCTTCATTAATGACAAGACATGCTACCGAGCCATTCCTGGAAAGGGTCGATGTCAGTGGATGGGGGTGGGGAGTATGCTTTTTATAATCATATGCGAAGGGACAATAGTTACAGCTTTAAAAAAAAAAAAAAAAAGGAGGAAAGAAAAAAAAGAAACCCGTACTTATACCAAAAGCAGAAATACACCGTGAGAAGGTAAAAGTCTGTTTAGTAGGCTATGAGCTTACGGCGAAACCACTGGCTCTAGTTTAATCGCCGAAGCCGAAACAACTTAAAGAACTTCGTCCTAGTCAGTACTCAGATAGGTACTGTAAGCTATGATACAGGAGTAGCAAACCTGAAATGTATGTCTACCATTCGCCCAGGTTTTGAATGTTGCTGACGCATATTGTCTGGTTCTCCAGCTATATATTTAGAGATTCTTGATAAAATCCAAAGAAGAATCAGCTATATTATTGGTCCTTACCAGTTTCAATCAGTTTCCCACCGTCGTACAGTTGCTTCCCTGTACCTATTCTATAAATACTGTCATGGTAATTGTTCAGATGAGCTCTTCGCTATGGTACTACCCAGACTTTGAATTTAAGCATAGTACTAGAGTGGCAAGAAGGTTTCATTAATTTACACTTGAAATGGCTAGATTTAACCGTAGGTTCTATGCTAGCAGTTTCTTCTCTCGCGCTTGTGACTTTGATGTTTCAAAATTTAAATGCAATGACAATCGTTATCCTCGCTATTTAATAATGTTTCTGTTTTCTAATTTTTTCACAATCAGTAACACCTTGTATCTTAGTGGCTTTATTACCGGGCATAGAGTGAAAGGATTGAAAAAAAAAAATCCTAATATACTTTAGACAATATCAATTTTAATGCAACGGGAAGATGTTGTGTAGAAGATGGATCTCCAGTGCCTAGACCAGAATTTCAAAAATACTACTTATTGATATTATGCCTAGCGCAGCACACAGATAGAGATAGAGAGAGAAAGAGAGAGAAAGAGAAACACAGAGAAAGCATCATTATGTGGAGCTGCTTCGGGACTGGCAAGTCGCACGCGAGATCTATTTGTGAGTTATAAGGCATGAAAGCTATCATCAATCAGGAAATATTGAATTTTAATTTTGAGATACGTAAAAAAAAGTGAGCGCCACTGATCCATCTATTAAAAAACAAAAGTCATCAAATGATAGCAAATCAGCCGGATTTCGATTCCGGCTTGAGGCAATCGGATGTCTAGCTACATTGGTGAGCTGTGATACAGCGAAAAAGTGTCTGTGGATGACGATATATAATTATTATATATATATATATAAATTAAATATTGTTATTATATATAACTATAAACGTTATATTTTATTGGGTACACGTAGACGGCATGTTTCGTTTTGTTTTTTTCAAACGGTGTCATCTTCACCTATTGGCCTCTGCACTCGAAAAGAAAATGAGCCCTTTGGATCAATAGAAAGAAATAAATTAAGTTGCAGGTTTTCCTTTCATATATACTTATTTTAATATATTTGCTATTTATACGTTATTTTTATAGATACAGATATTTGTATCTATAAAAAAATAACGTATAAACAGAAAATATATTAAAATATTTGTCGGGCGTAGTCCATACATATTTAAACATGTATTACTTTAAAAGTTAATGTAGAGAGTCAATCAGTTTTAGCGTTCCGAAATATTTGTCGTATAAAAGCTTTTCTACTACGCCAACAGACGAGTATACCACAGAGATAATCACACACACACACCTCGGCCTACTTGTTTTCGTTATTATATATGAAACTGCCTCTGTTTTTTTTTTCTTTTAGCAAAACAATTCTGAACCTATATGAATTGCATCGGGCAAAAACAATTGCCATGGACATCTACACGTAAATTACATTTTTCCCGTCTCTGGCCTTGACCTTGTTTAAACAATAAGAATGGGTAAAGTATTTTTGCAGTATATTCGATAGGGGGGGGGGCACTTTTATCACTTGTTTCGAGTTGCACATTGCAACATACATACATACATACATACATACATATTTGAAATAAAGGATATATGACAAATTGGAAAAGGTTTTTGTAACGCGTTTCATCCGTTAGGACTTCATCAGACTGGCTTTGCTTACGTTGTTGTGACTATGCGCACGAACAAGAGACGTTGGGAGTTTCAAAATTTATATAAAAATTTGTATATCGTTATCCCATATATCAAAATGGATAATGATCTGACCCGGATTAATATCTCCATCTTTGTTGTTATTATCACGATCACCAGACGCTTTTCTTATAGGATATACTAAAAGATATTTGCAGGCTCAAACTGAAAACAATTCATGAATTAAAGCAAACAATTTCTGATAAATTTGAAGAAGACAACTGACTTGTTGAGAATGACAATTATTCAATCATGTATTTCCCCAAATTCCAAGCAAGCGAGCGAGTGAAAAAGGAGTGAGCGGGGGGCGAAGAAGAGAAAAAGAAGAGAGAAAACGAAAAAAGAGAAAGAAAAAGAAGAGAGAAAAAGAGAAAGAAAAAGAAGAGAGAAAAAGAGAAAGAAAAAGAAGAGAGAAAGAAAAAGAAGAGAGAAAGAAAAAGAAGAGAGAAAGAAAAAGAAGAGAGAAAGAAAAAGAAGAGAGAAAGAAAAAGAAAAGAGAAAGAAAAAGAAGAGAGAAAGAAAAAGAAGAGAGAAAGAAAAAGAAGAGAGAAAGAAAAAGAAGAGAGAAAGAAAAAGAAGAGAGAAAGAAAAAGAGAAGAGAAAAAAAAGAGAAGAGAAGAGAAAAAAAAAGAGAAAGAAAAAAAAAAGAGAAGAGAAGAAGAAAAAAAGAAAAGAGAAAAAAAAGAAAAGAGAAAGAAAAGAGAGAAAAAAAAGAGAAAAAAGAGAAGAGAAAAAAAGAAGAGAGAGAAAAAGAGAAGAGAGAAAAAAAGAGAAGAGAGAAAAAAAGAGAAGAGAAAAAAAGAGAAGAGGAAAAAAGAGAAAAAAGAAAAAGAGAAGAGAAAAAAAAGAAAGAGAAAAAAGAGAAGAAAAGAGAAGAAGAAAAAAAGAGAAGAGAAAAAAAGAGAGAAAAGAAAAAAGAGAAGAGAAAAAAAGAGAAGAGAAAAAAAAGAGAAGAGAAAAAAGAGAAGAGAAAAAAAGAGAAGAGAAAAAAGAGAAGAGGAAAAAAAGAGAAGAGGAAAAAAAGAGAAGAGGAAAAAAAGAGAAGAGGAAAAAAAGAGAAGAGAAAAAAGAGAAGAGAAAAAAGAGAAGAGGAAAAAAGAGAAGAGGAAAAAAGAGAAGAGGAAAAAAGAGAAGAGGAAAAAAGAGAAGAGGAAAAAAGAGAAGAGAAAAAAGAGAAGAGAAAAAAGAGAAGAGGAAAAAAGAGAAGAGGAAAAAAGAGAAGAGGAAAAAAGAGAAGAGAAAAAAAGAGGAGAAAAAAGAGAAAAAAGAAAAAAAAGAAAAAAAGAAGAGAAAAAGAGAAAAGAAGAGAAAAAAAGTAGAGAAAAGACAGAAAAAAAGAAGAGAGAGAAAAAAAGAAGAGAGAGAAAAAAGAGAGGAGAGAGCAAAATGTGTGTAGTTGAAAATGAAAAATTCTAAATCGTAAAGTGTTAATCCATTTTTAATGTTTGAATCATTTTATTTTATTTTATTTTTTACGCCTTTGAAATTTAATGAAACGACATCTGGATTTTAACAAAAGCGTCCCACGATTCATTTACGGGCAGAATTGCATTGCATTTGACACAAAAGTTAAAAAAAAAAAAAAAATGACAGTAATGGCACTGTTCTAAATTTTCTAAGGGGAACATCAACAATTCTTTTCAAGTGGAGAATTTGATCCTACCCGGTTTAATTTGAATTGTAAAAGCATTTGTTGGTCTGCACTGTGCAGACAGATTAATTTGTCACCCCGAAAGTCATACAATGATCTAGGGTCACATTTTTATGTGGGAGGCCTGATACCAACGCGATACGGCATACATTAGAGAGTGTCCGTTTTTGGTTTGTCATCCAGAAATTAACCGGTTCCCGCGTTTATTACCACAGGCATCAGGGTGTGCCATTAATCCTATGTGCTGCCGTTTAGATGACGTCTTCAGTGTCACCATTCAAGTAACTTTGTATTTTTCACCCTTCAAAATTTGGAAAATAGTTTTCAATGAAATACTTACACTGTATACAAAGAATTAATAAATTTGTTATAACAATAAACGCTAGTATTATATATCAATAGAAACGCGATTCGACAGAAAAATTCTGGGAATACCCTAGACGGAGCATGTGAGTAACAAGGAAGTTTTACAAGCAAAAAGAAACAAAAATAACGCTTACCATCAGAAAGAGATTGAATTTTTGGAGACATAATGAAGAAAGAAGGCTTGGAGAATTTGATACACACAGGATATATTAAAGAGACAGACGGAAACATTAAGTAACCTACTTAACGAGATTCTATAGATGGGTGATAAAAGATTAGGAGAGTTAGTAAAAGGAACAAACATTGCATAGAAGCTACAGAGGATAAGAAGTCACAAAAGACTTCCACGTCTGGTTCCATCGAATGTATTATCTGAACGTTTGTAATTTAGGATCTTCAACTAAATAACATCCATAATTTTTCTTTCATTTTAATAATTTTAAATCGTTTTATCTCGAAAGCGTTCGATCCCAGACGTACAGAAGAAAAATTACGTTCATTTAATTCGGACATGAATTCTCCTATTGGGGAAAGTAGAAAAGTTAAATTTAATAAATTAAGAATCCCCAGTTTCTCGTTTTAAAATATCCTCTTATAATTGGGCTTGTCTCTCCCTTCGAGATATATCCTGCCAATACCTCATAAATAATGGATTATTCCGAGTTTTGATCGCGTGGAAAGAGGGGAAGACAATACATGATTTCAATGAGAAAATGAAAGAAAGATGACAGAGAGAGATAGAGAGAGACACACGCATACACTGATACAGAGGGAGACAGAGAGAGAGAGAGAGACTCAGAGAGAGAGAGAGACTCAGAGAGAGAGAGAGACTCAGAGAGAGAGAGAGAGAGAGACTCAGAGAGAGAGAGACTCAGAGAGAGAGAGAGAGAGACTCAGAGAGAGAGAGAGACTCAGAGAGAGAGAATCAGATCCATCTGATAAGAACAGATATTACACTTTGATCTCAGTCAAAAGGCCAAGAAGTAGGCATTTATCCTGAGACGGGATGTGACACAAGGTCGGTTTATTGTGGGAACCCGAGCGCGTACACTCGGGCCAAGGACAAAAAAAAAAAAAAAAAAAAAAAAAAAAAAAAAAATAATAATCCCTCGTTTCTGAGCAACCGTAGGTTGCATTGGCCTTAGTGACGAACACCGATCCCTAGTGCAATGAGAGCGTGAAGCCTCGGGCAGCTGTCCCCTGGGACTGGGCACTTCACAGTGTGATTTTTTTTTCCTCAAATGCGCTTCTGTCATCCGACGGAGCCGCAACTGAGTTCCACTTTGCCCGAAGACAGATGCTACTGAGAGATGATAAACCCTACCCGGCACGTAACAGGTAAGTATATAAAGGGGGTTGAGAAGAAATGGCGATCGTGATTAAGTGTCATTTCAGATGCACGGTGGAGATAGAGAGAGAGAGAGAAAGAAAGAGAGGGTTACCATAAATAAATGACATCGTCTATTCAATCATTTTAAAATTATTAAGAGAAATGTTCGTAAGACGGAGATTTGGTTAGAATGAAAAAAAAAAAAAAAAAAAAAAAAAAACATAGAAGTGTTTAAACATTTGCGAATACATATTACTTATAAAACGCAGATTGTGTGTGCGTGTCTGTAACGTTTATATATTGGATCGGATTTCCTACATTTTTCAACCGATTTCAACAAAAGTTGACAGGACTACGTAAAATTACCTTGTGGTGGTTCTGACAGCGCCAAAAATTGGAAAAACAATTGTTTTTGCATGAAATCAATTTGAAAACATGATTAAGAGGCATTAATGAAAGGGCGACAACTCATATCGAGTTATACTTATTATAAAACCCGGGTTGTGTGTGTGTGTGTGTTCGTTTATATATGGGATCGGATTTCCTACATTTTTCAACCAATTTCAACAAAACTTCACTTTTTTTCGCAGGTAGTGTTTCTTATTGTCTTGCACAATTTTTTCTTTATTTTTACATTCAGAATGCTTTAAAAATTCCGTTTACAAGACAATTGTTTATAATAAAATTCTATTCAATCGGTAGACTCATAAACGATTGAAAACAATGTTTTTGTTTGAGTTTGACTAATTCGTAAAAAAAACCAAAAAAAAAAAACAACCAAAAAACTAAGACATGCGTGTCCGTCAACCTTAAACAATAATCTTTGTCTATTTTATTTTTCAGTCTTTATGATGGTCGATATTTGATCTATCTCTTACTGTTATATCCCCGGGCAACGCCGGGCTCTACTGCTAGTCATAAATAATGGACTATTCAGTTTTGATTGCGTAGAAAAAAACAACACATACGAAAGGAAGATTAACGGCTGTTTCAGTGAAATGGAAAAAGTTGCCAAAATCAAATCTTTTCATTTGTATCCACTTCTATATAATAAATGCGAATGTCAGTGTGTCACACTCTTTCAACTTTTGGAAACGGGCCGAATCCATGAGCAAATTAAAAACATTCCGGACCCGCAATCCTGAAATTTTGTGTTTCCAAGTTTTAATTTCTACAACTTTTCGGATTCCGCCATGTTGGCTTCTACTGATAAAAATACTTAAAAAGGGACACAACTCTCTAATTTTCAATAGCTCATATTCAAATGAAAAAATTACTGTTCTCAAAATACAGCGTTTCAAAATAAATTATCAGTGCTTTCGACTTTACTCCTAGAGGCCGTGTCCCAACACATACCATTTTGGAATCAGGCCAATTCCCTGAGCAAATTAAAAACATTCTGGATCCGGACCCGAAATCCTGAAATTTTGGATTCCCAAGTTTTTATTACTGCGATTATTTTCGGCGATGTTTTTTATGTGATTTTTTGCGACGATTTTTTGTACGATAACAATTTTTATAACTTGGAAATAAATTTGGGAATAATCGAAATTAATTGCGAAATCCAGCGAAAGTCACCCATGAAATAAAAATAATTGTTTGTACGGAAAGTAAGGACCTACGCACATCAAATTGTCTTTAAATAAAGTTGCGGCAGATGAATTATCGTTGAACTTAAAAGGTAAGCTTAAATGCAATACTTAAATGCAGCGATCAATTTTGAGTTCTTCTGTAGTTTATTGTTGTCTATCGCATTTACTCCTCCCTACTTATTGTGATGAAGGACCAGTCAAGAACCCTCCGCAGGAGCTAGCTTAAATATAACGGCAAGTAATCATATTTATGATTGTTATTGAAATATATTGTTAAAGTTGTTAAACTGAAATATTTAACAATTTTTATGGATATTTCATTGTCATAAAACTCGACATAAATTAATGATTGAGTAATCTTAAGATTTATCAGGAATTTCAAATAAGAAAACCATAAGTTTTCACCGGTCTTTCTAATAACTTATTAATACTTTAACCGTTTCAAAGACCTGTCCGATTGAAAAATTAGAGAAGCTAAGAAGTATATTGTTGTATTTCAAGCCTTCGATATCAACTACTGTTAACAACAAACCTCCGCATTTGATATCGAGGCAGGCAAAGATAGAAAATTACCTTTGAGTCTCTGGAAACGCTCAAAATAGTTTCTAAATTAATACTAATTGCTTATTCGGGTTACACCATTTTGCACAGCATGGAAACCTGTATTATATATCAAATTTTCAACAAAACGAAATGGGGAAAAATAAAATTTCGGAGGATACCTGCATATATATAACAAACAAAAAAAAACCTTGCCATGATGTGCATATATTTCGTTTCATACTTACTCCTATAGCATCCTTCTGGAAGTGTCTTCTCACGAAAATTGACTTTCCTCAGATACCATTGCTCGGGACTTAAGCTTGGACATTGGGGATCTGGGGAAAGCAATAAAGGATCGAACAGTGTGGAAAGGGATTGTCATTGAGTTCCGACCAACCATTGGGAGGTCGAATGATGATAATTTCAGTGTTTGTAAATGTATTTTTTGCCGAAAAACTCGGGGAACAGTTAGCTGAACTGGAGAAACAAAGGTGGCGCTAACATTTTGCTTTATGTAGGTACATTGGTAAGACAAAATATTTACATTGCAGTTTTATCAGTAAATACCTGTAAAATCTTTCCTTGACAACTATCTAAGAAAAAAAAAAAAGAGGCCTAAAATTGTTATCAGTCTTAACCTGGGATCTCGGCTTCAGTCACTTTTCCCTCCGCAGTAATGTAGCCTTCATGTGTCTTTTCTACAAATATTTTGACGCGCTTTATTACGGGACATGCGTTGTGGCGTAATGGATAACGGCTTGGCAGGCAAAATCGGAAAGCCGAGTTCGAATTCCAGTCGAGTTCGTTACATTCATTTATACGCAAAATACCCTCAGGAAACATACAAATCATCTTTCCCCCGCCAGCTATGGTTTGAATAACAGGACATACTTTCTCCTATAGCCTTGATTGGCAACCAGTCTACCGCAAAAAAATAAATAAATAATACGGTTTTGTCTCGTCAGTCATGAATCGCAAGGGACATTATTTCCCAAACCTGTATCACGTATGACACTTAACTGACTGACTTGACTAGTAAGACAGACTGTGTCCTATAGTCTTCTGCCTTGTCAGCCATAAATCGAAAGGGACATGATCTCCCAAGTGTGTATCACGTATGGCACTTAACTGACATCGACGTTACGAATTTAAGCGCAGTACTAGATTGGCAGGTAGGTCTCATAGTTTTACCGTTGTGATTGCAAAATATAACCGTATGTTCTATTCAAATAATTTCTTCTCGATTGGGAAACTCTCCCAGCTTCTTTCTTGTCAGCTAACGATCTTCAAAAATTTAAAAGACGTCGTCAATCGTCATCTGTCTCTTTGAATCTCGTTCTTTTTTATTTTCTTTTTTCCTCGGTAATGTTGTCTCGGTTTCCTTAATCTTTTCATCTTCATTGATCCCTTGCGTTTTTGTAGCTTTATAGCCTTTGCTTGAGGGTGAAATGATAAAAAAAAAAAGAAAAGAAAGTTTTTCGGCAGTCATCACGCCATTTACTTTACTTAGCATAGTCAGAAACGGGAATATAGTAGTAAGGTGCCCAATGAGGATTGAACCCACTATACTAGCAAAGGATTGCGATACTAGCTTTTTAAACAATGGTAATCATTTACGCTCAGTCAATTTTTATTTTTATAAATATTGTTCTCTAAATGATTTTCAGGTCTGCGTTTGCGAGAAATCCAGCCCCAGTGTTCAAGGCAGGCAGTCTCGTTTGACTTATTAGATACAAACGGTATAATTATTAATGTTCTCTGACGATAGGGTGAAGAAAAATATAAAGTCAAGAGGGGAAAGTAGATAGGAATTGTGAAAAATGTACCGAGTGTGAGAATCTTTGGCCCATTTAAGACTTTTGGTAAAGACGTTATTCTGTGAAATCCAAATTTGGGTTTATATGGTTGGATCGGTTTCACAGTGTGGAACGGTTATTACTTTGGTCTGGGATTGGCGTTTTATGCACCATCAATATGTGTAGTTAGTATAATCAAGGAGGCCTTTAAGGGTGGGAAAAGCAAAGGAATAGGGGGGGAGGGTTGGGTCGGGCCAGAAAGAAGGGAAGAAGAAGAAAAACCTGACAACAGATTTGCAAACAATAAGAAATCTCTGCCTGAGTCAAGTAATTTGCAGACTAATTTGATAACTAAAGGTGATACTAATACGTATAGTGATTACAAGACTGCAAGATTTGGGACACATATAGACACACGAGACAAAAGAATGATGGAGAGAGATAAAAGGAGAGACACGTGACAGTGACAAAGCGAGGCTGAGCACATAGCACACACGCTTTAGAGAGCGACACAAACTTGAAAAGTGTTTGAGAGAGAGAGAGAGAGAGAGAGAGAGAGAGAGAGAGAGAGAGAGAGAGAGAGACGGCGGCGCGCACTCGAAAAGCGAGAGACGGCGGCGCGCACTCGAAAAGCGAGAGACGGCGGCGCGCACTCGAAAAAGCGAGAAACGAGAGACGGCGCGCACTGAAAAGCGAGAGACGGCGGCGCGCACTCGAAAAGCGAGAGACGGCGGCGCGCACTCGAAAAGCGAGAGACGGCGGCGCGCACTCGAAAAGCGAGAGACGGCGGCGCGCACTCGAAAAGCGAGAGACGGCGGCGCGCACTCGAAAAGCGAGAGACGGCGGCGCGCACTCGAAAAGCGAGAGACGGCGGCGCGCACCGAAAAGCGAGAGAATAGAAAGAAAGGAAGTAGACAGAAAGGAAAAAATAAAATGTGGGAAAAAAAAAAAAAAAAAAAGAAGATACCCCACGCAGAGAAAAAGTGGTGTGTGTGGGGGCGAGGCGTGTTGTCTAAACGGTTTTACTTCTGCCATGGAATAAAACAAAACATACCGCTTTCCATCATGGGTTGAAATTCATAAGTTTACTTGTTTTCACTTTAAGAATCAAAAAGACGCAGATCATGTCGTCTGCTTCTTTGTTAACTTTGACGCGTTCAATCTAATTACCAAGTGCGCTTACTGTAAGGCAAATCCATTAAGGTCGTTTATCTATTAATATTATTGAGTAAGACAGCAGGGCACTAACTGATTTTATGGTACGACGTCCAATGTACGCATCATGACACCCATCTACTTAGGGTATACCCTGCACATGCATCACAGCCAAATGTGTGTGATATAGTTAAGATTTTGATAAAAATAGCAGCGTATAATCTCGCAGGTGGGTCCCAGTTAGACATACCTTCAAGTTGGCTAAATCCGTCCGCGCTGTCAGTTTTCTGGTTGACGGTGCTCTCAACTATAAATGTACTTGCCAAATCACCTTGTCTGCTTCATTCTTCAAAAACAACCCTCTCCACACACGACTATGATCATCCCACACTACTATCGCTCATTAACAGCGATGCACAGTGTGTCAGTCCCTAGGTGACATGTTCAAATAGGTAAGGCAAGGCAACTGACTGGCAAATCTGTACAACTGAAAGGGATGAGGATTACTACTACTAATATTAATCGCCTTGGCATCGTGATTATAGCCTGCAAAGACAAAATGTGCCTCCTTATTGACATGGTAGTCCCTGCAGACTGCAATGTATCGTTGAAGATCTTAAAAAAAAAACCCCAAAACCTTTATATCTTTCTAGGTATTTATTCAGATGACACAGTCATTTACTCCTATCTAAGTAGCAAATCAAACAGACCTGACAAAGTAAATCTAGCAGCTGTTCTTGAAAAGGACCTCCAATCAGTGGTTAATTGGGGCAAGAAATGGCTTGTAAATTGCTCCAGCATGTTCATCTTAGAAAAGAAAGGTAAACGTATTTTAACATGAACAAAAAATTTATTTGGTCAGATTGCCCCGAAATAATAACTTTCAAAATAAAACATATGTGGAATTATTAAAATTTTACAGTGATAAGATGAAAATTTTAATTTCTCATTCAGATTTATCTTGTTTGTGTACAAAGAGGTTTTGAGTATTCGAATATGGCCGACAAAGTTAAACTGGCAACTCGAACAGGACCTCCAATCAGAAGTTAACTGGGGCAAGAAATGATTTGTATATTTTAACACCCCCAAAACAAAACTCCTTTTATTTAATCATCAGAGAGAATCTATTCGGTATACCATCAGCATGGCTGATGCTAAACTGTAGGAGAACAACACTACGCCTCTTTGGCCTGACGTTTTCCACTGACAAAGTGGGGTAACTATATCGAATCATTTGCTGCGTCTACTGCAAGAAAAGTTGGTTCGTAGTGCCGTGCCAAAAAATTTTTCTCGTCCGAATTCATCTTGCACATTTATAAATCTACTATTCGTCCGTGTATTGAATACTGTTGCCATATCTAGCCTGGTGCTCTTGTCGTACATATAGAGATTTCCCCCACCAAACAAAAGTGTAATGTAATCGATCCTGACCTGGCATTTCGACTTCAGTGACTTTCTCAGTGACGCGTCGTGGCTTCCCTCTGTCTTTTCTACAAATATTTCATGGCAACTGCCCTGACGAGCTTCCTCCTCTAGTACCTCGACTACATGAATTTAAACTTAGTACTAGATAGACAACTGGGTCTCACAGCTTTGCCGTTGAACTAGCTAGATGCAACCGCCACTTCTACTCCAACAATTTTTCTCGTACTTCCAACCTGTGGAAATCATTTCAGATTTCTTGCTTCCTTGATAACTACAATCTTCAATTTTTTTTTAAATGCAACGCCAATCGCCATGTTCTGTCTTCTAGAACCCTGTTCCTTTTTTGTCCTTTCTTCAAATCCTACCCACTCAGTCTTATTCCCTTTCACTCCCTGTAACCCTTTGCGTCTTAGTGGCATTGTCGCTTTGCTTGGGGTGAAATGATTAAAAAAAGAAAAAGAAAAAGAAAAGTGAAATGAATACCTGAAACAACCATTGTACACACATTGAGCAATCCAACCAAAAGTAGAGACAATAATTTTTCAACAACTGCCGTAAAATTAACTTTGAAGACAGGGATGCTTGGATACAACTGATGAGATATTTACAACGTTGTTGATGATAAGAAATTGCACTGATTTGCAGTGTGTCTTCAAGTCGAAACAGCTCTTATGACGATCATCTTAATAGCAAGAATAAATAACAATGAACTCTGAAAAGTATTGGCATTGTGCACTTGAGGAGAGATAACATGTCTTTTTGAGGCTTCAAAGAAAAAAAAAAGGACTTTAACTGAAAAAAAAAAAGAAAAAAAAAAGAAAAACAAGCAAATCAAACACAAATAAAACCGTAAATATTGCTTAAAAGTTATATAATGATTTAATATATTTTGCAGTTATTATCTCTTATTTCATTTTTTATATATCTTATGATTTACCTGTATCTATATAAGTATTGATTATTACTTTCACCTTTGCCCGCGGTTACAGAGTTTTTTCTGTATTAGTAAATACTAGCAGTAGAGCCCGGCGTTGCCCGGGGATGTAAAAGTAAGAGATAGATCAAGTATCGACCATCATAAAGACTGAAAAAATAAAATTGACAAAGATTATTGTTTAAGGTTGACGGACACGCATGTCTTAATTAGTTTTTTTTTTACGAATTGGTCAAACCCAAACTCAAAACAAAAACATTGTTTTCAATCGTTATGAGTCTATCGATTGAATAGAATTTTATTATAAACAATTGTCTTGTAAATGGAATTTTTAAAGCATTCTGAATGTAAAAATAAAGAAAAAAGTGTGCAAGACAATAAGAAACACTACCTGCGAAAAAAAGTGAAGTTTTGTTGAAATCGGTTGAAAAATGTAGGAAATCCGATCTCATATATAAACGAACACACACACACACACAACCAACCTGGGTTTTATAATAAGTATAACTCGATATGAGTTGTCTCCCTTCTATTAATGCCTCTTAATCGTGTTTTCAAATTGATTTCTTCCAAAAACAATTGGTTTTTCCAATTTTTGGCGCTGTCAGAACCACCGCAAGGTAATTTTACGTTGTCCTGTGAAGTTTTGTTGAAATCGGTTGAAAAATGTAGAAATCCGATCCAATATATAAACACAGACACACAATCAGCGTTTTATAATAAGTAAGATTTGTTTTTGTACAACTAACCTGCAGATCGTTCGTCTTATTTTTTTATCTTTTTTTTTTGTTGCTTACCTAAAGTTATATTTATCAATTTTGCTTTTCTCTAGTCTTATTCATTTTCTCTCTATTGATAATTTTAGGTGTAATGACTGTCAAAAAGGTAGTATATATTATTTTTATTGTAGGTTATAAATAATGACTTCCGAGTATTTTAGGTGGAAATCTAGATTTATATTTTTCTTTGTTTCCACAGTTAAGAGACTTTTCGATCTTTGTTCATTTCTGTAGGACTCTTTTCCCAACATGCGTCTGTGAGATTTGTCTATAAATTTGGGAAGGAGGGGGGCGTTCTTTCCTCAGAGGTTGGAACAAACAGTTTTTCTAGTGCTTTGGGTAGATGGAGCTTGTCATTCCGAGAAAAGCTTCCTTTATCTTTTCGTTTTCTTTTTGGAGAAAAAGCGTTTTTAATTCAGACATTCATTTTCTAACGTCTACTTCAACAGCTTATTTTTTTTTTAACTTTACTTCTATATAGACATTATATATATCATTAAATAATGTAGTAGTAATAATAAAACTCCTGTGGACGAGAAATATTAGGTTGGTATTCGGCAGGGAATAGCCGTATCTCACAGGCATGACAAACTGTTTAGTTTCGATCAACAATCGTCCAAGAAATGGTATCTTGAACAAAATTACCCCTTGGCAGTTAAGGATAAAACGAAAAAAATCTTAATATTTACAAATAAAAATTCATACTGAATCGGTTGTCGCCAGAGTCAGCAAGAGACGAGGACATTACAAAGGAACCTGTCTTGGATCGAGAAATCTTGTCACTGGAATAAATCTCCCACCAGCAACCAAACGCCTGGTCACCAACAGCGAATGAATTCCAACCTTGGTCATGCTGACCAAACCGATATATCAAAAAGAAAATGGACTAAATGGAATGGCGAAGAGTATAAGAAAGCAAGTCATGACGTCTAAATACAACACTTGAAAAATCCTTGAAAGAAAATAACGGGTCAGACATACCAAATATGGAGAGACATGGTAAGAAAAGAAATAAGACCATCTTGACCCAAATATATTTGCAGATGTTCACAGACATCATGCGAAATAAAAGACTCTCTCGTAAAATCAGATAAAACTGAATATAAGACACAGTATCAAAACCAATATTAAAAGTAAAGCACGAATGGAAACAGTTAATATGACAGGAGAAAAGTTACACACTGAAATGAGAGGAGAAATACTGATCAGGAAATAAAACTGAAG
Organism: Acanthosepion pharaonis; assembly: GCA_903632075.3. NCBI lineage: Eukaryota > Metazoa > Mollusca > Cephalopoda > Sepiida > Sepiidae > Acanthosepion > Acanthosepion pharaonis. The sequence continues at coordinate 98,809 of CAHIKZ030000953.1, forward strand.
AATATGGCTCCGATATAAAGAATTTCACGGATTCAGATTCCGTCACTGATTCATAGTCTGTCACTGATGAAGATGAATCAAACGAAATGAGAAAACAGAGTTGAAATCTTTATGTGCCATGTCCTTTCAGGATGTAAGCGATCATGGCTCTCCACCTTCCTCTATCTCTTGCAGCCCTCAGTAAGTTCCTTCCATCTGCCACATCCCCTAAACCCAATCTCGCCAGGTATGTCACGCGTTGCTTTCTCTCGTCTCTCTTTTCCTCTATTCGACCCGTGAGTATCAGATTCTCCAAGGCCTGCTTCCTCATTGTGTCCTAGAAACTTCAGCTGCCTCTTCCTGATGTTAAGTATAAGCTTCCTGCTTGTTTGCAACCTCTCTAAGACCTCATCGTTGCTCACATGCTTGGTCCATGATATCCTTAGCATCCTTCTGTAGAACCACATCTCCGTCACCTCGAGTCTCTAGTTCATCTTTGAGGAAATCGTCCAACATTCGCTGCCGTAATGATGGACAGATGTCACGTAACAGCTCAGTATTCTTTTCTTTCTTACCAAAGAGATCCTCCTGTCTCGCAATACTCTGTCCAGCTTTTGAAATGCGTCCTTGGCCATCCCAATAAGCCTACAGATCTCAGTGTCCCACTTACTGTCCTGTCAAGACGCTTTCCAGATATTTTAACTTCCACGTCTGCTTCATTTTAGGGGTGGTACGTTAAAGCCGATTGTCTGTAGATGGGGAGGGATTATTTTTTTAGATATAATAAAACCGCTATAATAACTACCAGTGGTTATGATCATAATGTAAATACAATAAACATGTATATAGGTCATAAATAAATATATAATTAATATAGATATATTAATCAAAATAACAAAAATAAGAGATTTCTCACAGCTACTTTCTCACGCAAGCGCTAATGTATCGTACTTTATATACTGCACACCCGTCTTTGTTTACAAGTGAAAGGCTCGCCATCGCCGCTAAGCGGTCACTTTGAGAACTAATACGACTCGTCCCGCTAAGCCCCCAAATTTTTAAATACATCACTAGCGATTGGGAATTTTTTTTCCTGCAGATTCTTTCCGTTGCATTCGAAGTCCGTTGATGAGAGGTTTATGTGTATTAAAATAATCAGAAAAATAACTAGTACCCAAATGTCAAAAAGAGAACAACTTTAAAAAATGCACTTAAGTTCAATAAATCTATGCGAAGTAGATAAAAAAAAAAGAAAAAAAAAAAAAGAAAAACAGGCAAGCTGTAAAAATATCCCCAAAATAGAAATCACCAAGAAATGACGAAGTACCCAAAGTTGGATTATATCATCTGTCGCTAATCCATGAAACTCTTGCGTAATGTTTATCACTTAATAAATAATCCCTATGAAATTCCAAAATAGATCACTGATGGTATTATATATATCCTATCAAAAACATTTGAAACAGATCCAAAAAGATTATAGGCCAATAACATGTCTGTCCACTACATATGAATTAATCGACTGTACACTTTTGCCAATGAAAACAGCATTCCTCTTTTGGAACAGAAGTGATGCTGACGAGGTTCATATGGTTGAAAAGATTAACTATCGATAAATAAAATAATCCTGGAAAATTGCAAGGAAAAAAATTACTGTTTTGATAGATTATCGTAAAATATTTCATAGTGTGCTACACTCTTGGATCCTTAAGGCCTTGAAAATGTACAAAGTCTCCTTGGTTATAGTAAATGTCCTTAAATATAGCATGGGACTTTGGAAAACCACATTGCATCTAAATTCGTTGAAAATCCAAATAGGATTTTTTTTTTCAAAAGACTCCCAGTCATCCATCTTGTTTTGTCTGTCTAATTCCTCTTTCGCGTGAACTAAATTGCAATAACCATGGAGATAAAGTATTTAATCATTTATTCTACATGTATGATCAAAACTTTCGCCCAAAACGACAATGAGCTGAATAGTCTCCTTAATAAAGTAAAAAGGTTTTAGTGAAAAGCATCGATGTGGGAATCTGATTGGATAAATATTCAAAGAAAGGGAAAATTACTGCGATACACAATAAATCTTAATTTTGTCACAATGATTGGAGGACTGGAAAAAGAGGCTTATATATATATATATATATATATATATATATATATATATATATATATATATATATATATATATATCCAGGAGTCAGGAAAGGAGATGGAATACAAAATGTTCAAATGAAGCAGAAAGTAAAAAAAAAAAAAAAAATTACTACAGACGTGTGTGTCTGGTGTTGAACACCGAGTTAAATTCACAAAACAGAATATCAGCCATAAATACTTCAGATGTCTCTGTGGCGTCGGAGTTTCAACATCCTTAACTGGATATTAAAGAGACACCGCATGAATCATCCTAAGGCCGATGTTGATCGTCTGTATGTGTCCATTTACGAAGGAGGCAGCGGATTAGGCGAACAATCTTATAAATAGACAGCAATCGTCTATGTCAAATATGAAAAAAATAAACTTATTCAGTGATAAAAGGAAGCCAACAAGTTCATCCACTATCATCATCATAATAATCATAATCATCATCAACATCATCACCAACTTCATAATAAACATCATCAACATCATCAACTTCACCATCAACTTCACCATAATAAACATCATCAACATCATCACCATCAACTTCACCATCATCATCATCATCATAATAAACATAATAATTACTTTGAAAGTGAAGATGCTATTCCTGAACTATGGTTGGGACCCGGAAAGTAATTTGTATACAACAGAATTAAAACCAAATGATAATAATAAATAAAACACTAGGTAGATTGCCAACGAAGGCTCAGAGTCTTAAGGATGTGCGGGTAGTGTAAGGGACATCGGTGCTGAAAGGGAATTAAGCGAGCCGAGTTCGAATAGGCTAGTCTGTTCACTTTTGAACTAAAGCTCTTGGGAAAGGCAGGAATACGTCTCTTCTCTCCTGTGCCAGTTTCGTCTTAAATAGCAGAATATACTGGTATCTTTAGGCTTATTTGGTTCCCACAAGGAAAACTGAATTCCAAACCGTGGTCAAGATAATGTGAAACCACCCTACTACCTTTACCACAAATGTATAGGAATTCACAAATGATAAAGAAAAGGAAGCCGTGGAGAGTCATGATCGCCTACGACCTGAAGAGAACGACATTAAAAAAAAAATATTTAGGAAATTAAGCACAATAGGGAAATTTTGACATAATATCAGAAAGAGACCGGGGAAATTTTGGGGACACTTAATGACGAAAGAGATCCCAGAAAATTGATCCTTCACGTGACATATTGGGGATGCAGCAAGTAAAACCAATATTCTCGCCTTTGTTCTTAGCGAACGTTTCGGCTTTCAGGCTTCTTGGAGAAATGTTGAGGTAATAAATACGATTCGAATTGCATGGAATATGGCTGCCATATAGGGTCTGGAGCCCCTTCTATTTGGCTCGGGGTTCTTGATAGGCTCCAGAGGCGGATATGCAATATAATTGGCCCTGCTCTGGCATCTCGTCTACAGTCACTTTCTCACAGACACGCCGTCGCCTCTCTGTTCTACAAATACTTTCATGGAAATTGCTCCGTGGAGCTGCATTCGCTGGTTCCTAGACTTCATGAATTCAAGCGCCCTACGAGGCTGGCATCCCACTCTCACCCTTTCACTGTCGAAACTCCTAAATGTAGCCGTCTCTTCTACTCCAATAGCTTCATGTCTCGCATCTCTCGCCTGTGGAACTCCCTTCTCTATTCCAGTTTCCCCGAGAGCTATAATCTCCAGCTATTCAAATGTAATGTCAATCGACATCTCCAGTTGCCTTGATCTATCCACTATCCTTCTCATCTTTTCCTCTATCACTCCTATCTGATCTTGCTCCAAATTTTCTGTAACTACTTGCGTCCTAGTGGCTTCCCGCCTTGCTTGGGGCGAAACGCTTAAAAAAAATATCCAGTCAAAATCCATTACATTTATTTACTATTACCCTTGGGAAAGGTAAGAATCCTGTTTTTCCCCAGCTATGGGTAAATAGCAGGACAGACTGGGTTCTAAAGTCTTGAATGGCAACTGGTCTACTGTAGAAAGAAATGGCAACTTACTGCGCGAAAAATCTGCCTCGTCAGTCATATATCGAAAGACAAAGGATCGCCTAAGCGTGTATCACGCATGGCACATAACTGATTGACTGAATAAATACAAAGATGAGAACATTGTTCCTTTTGTAAATAATCCTAGGATTTCTGACGAATTAACGAGTGCGTGCGTATATGGCAGAACGGAAAAACACATGTGGTTTATAAGCATTTATTGGCATGCGTTGTTTGTATATTAATACAACACAAATTAAACCATAATTCTCCGAACGAATATTTCTTAGACAAGTGTTCCTTAGACCAACATTCTTTAAGACATTTTTCCTTAGACGAAAGTTCTGGACCCCATTAAATTTATACGTGAAAATGTTTTCAGAGTTCTGAATAAGGTGTGTTTTGATGTCGATAGTCGAGATTCGTGTGTTGAGTAATATTGTATTAATAATATTAATATATTATACTTGGGCTCTGCCGATTTTCTTATACAGATTTTATTTTTGTGGAAATACTATTAAATGTTCAGTGTTGATTGTACAGCGATAATACTTAATACAGTGTAACCCGGATATAAGAGAGTTGTCGGGACCCGAGAAGAAGTCTCTTATATCCGGGTTATATCCGGGTTTGGTCTATTTTATATGCATTAACACAGGCTCTAATTTGGGACCAGAGAAAAATCTCTCTTATATCCGGGTTACACTGTATTCGTAAAATAGATGTGTTAAAAAGTTTCGCTATATTTGCACTTACACTGAACAAGAAGCGAATGTTTGACCGAATATATTAGACAATGTCACCGAGTTAGTGATGCTCAAGAGCGATACGCTTAACTTTCAGGAGAGCAATTTTGGTCATGCGTCATAAATCATAAGTATAATGGCGAAGAAAAAAAAAGTAAGCCAAATTAGGGGTGGAATTGAGGAAAACTGCGATTGTGAGCAGAGGAACGTGATTTTTTTGATTAAGAGAACCACTGCTCGAAGAAATGGTTGTCGGCACGCAAAATTTACTTTCTCTGACAAACTGAAAGAAAAAAAAGTATATATAAATATATATATATATATATATATATATATATATATATATATATATATAAAAAAAAAAAAAAAAAAAAAAAAATGCCGGTCGAAGTTTATGGAAGGTTAAGGGTGATATGAAAATACAAAAAACAAAATACATTCCGAAATATTTAGGGAGGAGGCAAGCCAAGGATATGAAACATCGGAAAATTCAGCAGCGTTCTTCCTCCACCTTCTCTTTCGATTTGCAAATAACGAAGAAAAAATGAATTCACGATCTGTGATTTCTGGAATACAACGATAAAACCTTCACCATCATACATCACATAGATCGATAGATAATGAACAGATGGATATTGAGTTTTAGATAAAACAATTGTTCATTATCAATTAGATGATTTAGTAAGAAAATTTTTGTGGAGTAAAAACACTCAGACCCCCCCCCCCAAGAAAAAAAACACTAATGAAAATAGATTCTTTTACTTAAATCATTCGATGATATTCAGTAATGCTTAATACATATATTGTTATAGTTATTTCCAAAGCGTAGCTTAGGTGTGGCAGCAAAGCTTCAAATATAGAGAATCTGGTAAGATTTCGTCAGGAAGATGATTTACTAGTAATTCATCTGACAAGCTCTGTAACTATGATATCCCGACGAAGTGCCTACAGAAAGGTATAGCGGAACTTTTTTTTTCTTGTCTCTGTTTAAAAAAAATGGACTCGTAGGGAAGATGCTCGCGTATTTTAGAGCAGTACAAGGTGTTTGAAGAAAAAAAAAAAAAAGAAAAAGTTATTTTCCCGACCCAATCCATACACACACACGTGTGGCTGATCAGACTAAGGTGGCAATTTGGCTCTACTGGCCACGACGTTTACACTTTTAGCCATTAAATGTTAAATGTCACCACCAGGGAGTTTTGAATCGAACCCTTTATTTAATCGACGAGGGTGGAGGTATATTGTTCTTGTTCCGTTCTCCATAATGATAACTCTTCATCTCAGAAATTACACATAGACATGTTAAATTAACGCTATTAGCAGAATCAATATAGAATTTGAAGTTCTGTGCAGGCTAGAAATTTTAAATTTTATTTTAGCACAACTAAAACCACAAAACTTCATTAATTTGCCACATTGATCAGGTATGATCTTGAACCATTTGTCTCAGTTTTTACCAGAAATCAGTCACTTTCGGGTTCATTGACCCAATTTTATTGCTGATGATCTTCCAAAGAATATAAACTGCATTGTAATCTGGACTTTATTGACAGCATCACAAATGAAGAAACGCACAGAAGAGTGAAGCTTAAGATAAATGACTATAAAGTCGTGTTGACCATCTTAAAGAGGAAGATAGAGTGCTGTGGCCACGTAACCAGATCGCCAAGTCTCTCCAAGACCATTCTGGAAGGAACTGCACAAGTAATAACGAGGTGCCAAAGAAAGATGGTCAGACAACGTCGTCAATTGGACCGGGGAAAGTTTTGCCCAGACCCAGACGCTCATCGGATCAAGTGGAGGCTCCTTGTTGAGCAAGCCTCTATGTAACGCCTCTACGTCCATGGAGGATAATCGAACGGAAAGGAAGGACTCATACTTGGTTAAATCTTAAGCAACTCCACTTTAGTCTAAAGAAGAGAAAGAAAGAAAGAAGAGAAAGAAAGAAAGAAGAGAAAGAAAGAAAGAAGAGAAAGAAAGAAAGAAGAGAAAGAAAGAAAGAAAAAGAGAAAAAAGAGAAAAAAAGAAAGAAAAGAAAAAAAGAAAGAAGAGAAGAAAAAAAGAAAAGAAAAAAGTAAAAAGAGAAAAAAGAGAAAAAAAGAAAGAAAGAAAAAAGAAAGAAGAGAAGAAAAAAGAAAAAGAAAAAAAGTAAGAAGAGAAGAAAAAAAGTAAGAAGAGAAGAAAAAAAGAAAGAAGAGAAGAAAAGAAAGAAGAGAAGAAAAGAAAGAAAAAAAAAGAAAGAAGAGAAAAAAGAAAGAAGAAAAAAGAAAGAAGAAAAAAGAAAGAAGAAAAAAGAAAGAAGAAAAAAGAAAGAAGAAAAAAGAAAGAAGAAAAAAGAAAGAAAAAAGAAAGAAAAAAGAAAGAAAAAAAAAAAAAGAAAAAAGAAAGAAGAAAAAAGAAAGAAAAAAAAGAAAGAAGAAAAGGAAGAAAAAAAGAAAGAAAAAGGAAGAAAGAAAAAAAGAAAGAAGAAAAAAGAAAGAAGAAAAAAGAAAGAAGAAAAAAGAAAGAAGAAAAAAGAAAGAAGAGAAGAAAAAAAGAAAGAGAAGGAAGGAAGAAAGAAGAGAAGAAAAAAAGAAAGAAGAGAAGGAAGGAAGAAAGAAGGAAGAAAGAAGGAAGAAAGAAAGAAGGAAGAAAGAAAGAAGGAAGAAAGAAAGAAGGAAGAAAGAAAGAAGGAAGAAAGAAAGAAGGAAGAAAGAAAGAAGGAAGAAAGAAAGAAGGAAGAAAGAAAGAAGGAAGAAAGAAGAGAAGAAAGAAAGAAGAGAAGAAAGAAAAGAAGAAGAAAAGAAGAAAAGAAGAAGAAAAGAAGAAGAAAAGAAGAAAAGAAGAAGAAAAGAAGAAAAGAAGAAGAAAAGAAGAAGAAAAGAAAAGAAGAAGAAAGAAAAGAAGAAGAAAAGAAGAAGAAAAGAAAAGAAAAGAAGAAGAAAAGAAAAAAAGAAGAAGAAAGAAGAAAAGAAAAGAAGAAGAAAAGAAAAGAAGAAGAAAAGAAAAGAAGAAGAAAAGAAAAGAAGAAGAAAAGAAAAGAAGAAGAAAAGAAAAGAAGAAGAAAAGAAAAGAAGAAGAAAAGAAAAGAAGAAGAAAAGAAAGAAAAAAGAAGAAGAACAGAAGAAGAAAAAAGAAAGAAAAAAGAAGAAGAAAAGAAGAAAAGAAAAAAGAAAGAAAAAAGAAGAAGAAAAGAAGAAGAAAAAAGAAGAAAAAAAGAAGAAGAAAAAAAAGAAGAAGAAGAAAAATAAAGAAAAAACACCCTCACCTCACCCAAAAACCCAAAATAATAAAAATTAAAATGAAAGAAAGTGTTACTAATTATATTTTATATAGTGCGTAACCAGGGTTCTCTTGCTTTAAATCTTCATTTGTGAGGAGATTGCCCTACAAGAAGAAGAACGAGGTTGCATAACAGTTCCACACTTTTCTTAGTTTCTAACGAAATTTTCCTATTTCCTAATACTTTGCTTAGCTTTTGGAAGGCATTTTCAACTATTCCAATGTGCCTTCGGATTTCGGTGTCGCATTAGATATTTTTGTACTTTCTTGAATTTGGTATCTACAATTCGTAGTTCCCATCTTGGGTTGTTCCTTTTGCAGAGAAACCTAAATTCTATCTTTTTACACTTGACAATTAGTCCTTTCTTCTAGCTTTCCTTTACCAACTTCTTTAGATCCTACTGAATATGTGAGTAACTATGAAGCCTTAAGGAAAATAAGAACAAAAAGGACACTTAAAACTAGAACCAGAAAGAGGCAACAGAAATTTCTAGGGCATATAATGATGAAAAAGGGCTAGGAGAATTTGACACACACAGGGCCTATTGAAGGCAGTAGACAAGAGGAAAACAGCGAATAACCTAACGAACAGCGATTAGGAGAGCTAGTCTGGAGATATGTGCCATGCGTGATACACGCTTAGGTGATCATGTATCTTTCGATACATGACTAACTAGACAGATTTTTTTCCCGCAGTACGTTGCCATTTCTTCTTTCTTCGACCACTTGCCATCCAAGGCTATATATATATATATATATATAACCCAGTCTGTCCTGCTATTTACCCATAGCTATGGGAGGGGAAAAAGAGGATTCATACCATTCCCAATGGTATTAGCACGTAAGTGAATGTAATGGATTCGACTGGAATTCGAACTCGGCTCTCCGATTTCTCAATCCAAGTCGCTATCCATTAATCCACCGTGCCTAACGAAATGATAAACTTACTAAGAGCTACAAAGACAGGAAGTTGTGGAAAGTCATGATCGCTTACGTTCTGGAGGCATATTGCAAGTTCTACTAGTTTAGTTACACTGAAATGTATTTTTCTACTTGCAGCATGGCCCGGCGTTGCCCGTGCTTGATTAAAAAAAATCGTACGACTCATACAGCAATTTCTATCGCTTGACTTAAAATATTGCCCTTCCTTGCCTTTAAAGGAGTGCTCTTTGCCTTTACTTCTTGCCTATCTCACACTGCGATTTTTTGTAAGCTCTATACTAAACATTAAATATGTTACGAAAAAGAACTAAACAAAATGAACACAAAATGATCAGCTTTAAAAAAGGACTCGTAACTGGAAAAACCGAATGAAAAAAGAATGTTAACAACAAATACTTCTTCACATCCAACCCAATTCTGCGGAATCAGAATCAACGTTGAGTTTAAGCAAGCAAATGAGCTAATTGGAGTAAAGTGCCATGCAGATTTAAATTTTTCTCACTTGTGACGAATGCAGCTATCGATTTTTTTTGCATGCTAGTTAATATTCGTGTCAGTCAGCTATTGGCTCTCACTCTGGCTAGTAGAAAATGTCCGCAAACTACATGAACACTATTGATGGGAGTTGGGAAATGCAAAGTCGGTCTTGGCCTTCCCGCTAACTTGGAGCATGTGCATTTTGGTGAAAATCCGTCGAAAATTGCGGCCGTGCATTCGTCACACACGCACACACACACATCCTGCCTTTTATAGATAGAGATTAGCAACGCATGTTCTGGCTAAAATCTGAAGTTGCTTATAAAAAGCTATCTTCTAAATGCCAATGGTTCTCTTGTATGTTAAACTTTAGTAATTGTAGAAGTTTTCTTTTTATAATTTTCCCTATTTTAATGAACATTTACCTTAATGTGGAACAGGTTTCTTAAAATATTGGATATAATTTTTCATTTCGATCGAATCTAAAATTGAAAATGCAACATTACAGGTATTATTAAACGCTACACTCTTTCATTATATATAAGTGCTTCCAAGGAAAAAAACAAAAACAAAAAAGAATGTGTTTTGAAAATGAAAAAAAACAAAACAAAAAAAAACAACTTTTCTTGAAGCTTTTATTTTACTTTAAGTTCCAAACTAATAGATTAAATTTAATATTCCCAGTAAGCAAAATACTTTCAAAATAATTTCAAACCGAATTCAAATGGATTGTTTTCTGATTATCAGTAAAACCGATAAAATCGACCATATTGACAAATCTGTCAATACAACATAATTCCCTTTATAAAAAGAAATCTTTCCAAAATGAAATACTTTTCTGAAACGTTATTTGAAAGGAATTAGCTGATTTAAAGTTTAATTCATCGAAACTGAAACAAATATTTTTAATTTAAAATATTGCTGGAAAGCATTTTTTAACACAAACGTCGGTGTTTTTATGACGTGTTGACACATTTATCGATAGCCTAACGATTGTTAAATTTAAAGGGTACATAAACTCATTATATATAATTCCTTTCAAATAACGTTTCAGAAAAGTATTTCATTTTGGAAAGATTATAATATGTTTGTTTGTGAAAATATAGAAAATAGGAAAGAACTCGTTAGGTAAATAATCCAAAGTTCTTTAGTATTTTTGTTATTATTTTTAAAAAACAGTGCTCGATAAAAAAGTAGAGCCTAAATATAATTATTTATTTAGAAATATGATTCCATTTTGAAACATGAAAACTTATGTAGCGATGGAATCATTTTTAAATATATATATATATATATATATATATATATATATATATATATATATATAAATAAATAAATAAATAAAAGGTGGGATGTATCTGAACCCTGTGAGTGAGTGAATATCTTTCAAGGTTACTGCGTGCAAGTTGGCTTTCTCATACCGGAAATGTCCTTCTATTTTAGCCATCTCATTTGTTAGCCGACTTTCAGCGGTTCCTTGAAATACTTCGATGTTCAGGAAGTTTATCCATGAATGTCAAACCTGTAGACCATAATTAATAAAGCAAGTGGTGTTCGCTTGCAAGGCGCAACAGAAATCCTTGCAAATTTCCGGCATGTGAGAAAAGCTCGCACAAAGATACACCGTAACACATGCGACTACACATAAGCCGCCCCCCCTCTCCCTCTTAAGTTTTCGACATTTTGGATGAGATTTCTTAAAATATACAAATGAGATGTCCTGTTGGGGAATTGAAATTAATCCTGTACTTGGGGAACTGTTAACAGCAGAAAAAAAAAAAAAAAAAAAAAAACCAAAAAACTCATTTCTGCACATGCAGACGCTCTGATCGTTACCGACATGGATATGGAAAATGACGACAAGAGTTCAATCTACGGTCTAGATAGTTTGTGTTTAATTTAAATAAACCCTTTGGGGATGCTATGAATCAACCTCTCCTACTCCTACCCCCCCCCACTATGGCAGGTAGAACACGTTTGCTTTATAAAAGCACTCCAGGTCGAGTGTTGTCGTGCAACCTGGCTGTGTAAAAATTTACTGGCAAGCCTCATCAGTTGGTGTATTTGCGACCATATGTTCAAAGAGGAGCCTGCAAGATTAAGACCTTGTACCTACAAAGGTTATCTTGCTAATGAAACTGCAACCTCATTATTTGGTGAAGTTGAAACCCTATGCATGATTGATTGATTTGTTTGCTTGATGGCATATCGACCCCTTATGGGTCATTTAATATCGACATTTAATTTTCTTGTGAGCTTTGAAGTAATAGAAAATATGTTATTCTGCTTTCACAAATGAAAGCGTCAGACAGTTATGTGCCATGCGGGATACACGCATAGGCGATCATGTATCTTTCGATACATGATTGACGTGGCAGTTTTTTATCCCGCAGAAGGTTGCCATTTCTTTCTGCGGTAGACCAAGTGGCATCCAAGGATATAGAACCCGGTCTGTCCTGCTATTTACCTTTAGCTTGGGATGGGAGGAGGAGGAGGAGGAGAGGATTCATATCTTTCTCAAGGGTATTAGCACATAAGTGAATGCAATGAATTTGACTGGAATTCGAACTCAGCTCTCCGATTCCTCAGTCGGAGCCGCTATCAATTCTCCACTGTGCTTCCGCCTCCGAGGTAGAAGATATTCAGCGTTTGTGCATATACATGTTTGTCGTTGGTTGATCTTGTTTAGCGGCATATCAACACCTCTATGGGTTATTTAATGCCGAAATCTAAATATTTTGTACATAATTTTATACCATCAGGGAAAAAGGGTTTATTTTTTAGCTATATAGCTTGTCGATCATAAAATGTATTATTGCTGATAATTTAACTAAAAAAATGTATTGTTGGTAATTTTATTTTATTTTTTTTATAAAAAGTATATTGCTAAGAATTTTACTATAAAATGTATTGCTGGTCATTTTACTATAAAAAATATACTGTTGATTTTAGTTTGCTCATAGCTGGTACCCTAACAGGTGCTGCCACACTGTATCAGGGTGGATCTGGGAACAAAAGCAGTCAGAAAGTGATTTCACGCTTCTCAAAACCGCCGACCAGTAGCCTTGCTGCTGGATGTAGTTTATCGTCATACCCAGGACGGCTATGCAGGAGTCTGCAATATTAAAACATTGTCCATATGAAGAATCACTTACTAATGATACTGTAGCATCATGTAGTGATGTGATTGCAGCTATCTGGTCAACAAGATGTCTGCACTATTAAGAACTTGATACAATAATAGCTCACTTGATAATAAAACTGCAGAAGCATTACTTGGAGCGGACAGGGAAATAGTCTCATCCTTACTGCTATGGCATCCTTCTGGCAGTGTCTTCTCACGAAAATTGACTCCCAGATACCATAGCTCGGGACTCAGGGTGAGACATTGAGGATTTGGGGACAGCAATGTAGGATTGAACAGTGTGGAATGGGAATGTCAATGGAGTTTTGACCATCCATTGGAAGGTCGAAGATGATGAGGCGTCTGAAGAATTTGGAGTTTTTCTCTTATGAAGACTCACTTGCTAATAAATGTACAGCATCATCAATTGCTGTGGTTGCTACTATGTCCCACAAGGGTTCTGCAGTATTAAGACGGAGACATATGAACCAACTTATTAGCAAATGAAAATGCATCATCACTTGGTGTTGTTTCAGGCCTATGATTCACATGGCGTCTATTAGTGTTAACCATCGAAATCTATTTTTTTTGGATTTTGATTTCCGAAAAGATTTCTTTGAAATTGGTCAGCATGGAAAGCATTCATTTTCTCAGGAATTATTTGTATCCCAACCCCCAGTACAGTCTGTTTTTTTTTTTTCAAGATCCATACATTTTACACTGAAATAGCAAAAAATAATCTCACTTCAAGGATTCTCAGAAACTCACTAAATCTTCAATTTTCCAAGATTAATTAAAATTTAACCGAAAACTAATTTCATTCGTTGTCGGCGAATGAAAATACAACTGTTTGTTAGTTTTAGGCTTCACTTTAAAATTGTAACAGTTTGCTTTCGGTAATGACGAACGAACGAAAAAACACCTCCCACCCTAATTTTTACGCAGCTTATTTTGATTTGGTCCAAGCCAAATAAAGATAGGAAGATTTAATTACACTGATCTGTTGAGTTGGAAGGTTCTGCCTACCAGCTAACTCTGAAAATTAACATTCAAACCCTGGCTTTCACATCGGCTCGGACATTGACCATCAGCACCAGTGAAAGTTATCTAACCCAACGCACATGAATAACGAAAATTTATTTGGATCATTCATGAGAGCGAGGAGAACCTATATGTTGCGAATACGCTATATTTCATTGGATTGCGCAGAAACCTTTCTTGGTAGCCAGTACAGGGTAATAGGTTCTTGGAAAGAGAGAACAACTATCTTGGTTTGCTCCAGTCTCCAATATTCATATGAAGTATTAGTGTATCCATGGCATACACAACGGCTGAACTTCTAGCTTATATCTATTCTTCTTGGTGGCAGAGAGTGCCGGAAATTTCCTTATAGTTGAAACGACAATTTAGTTTTACAGACAGATGTCGAGAATAACCATGAACGGAACAGAGGACGTTTTAAATTGGAACAAAAGGGATACTTATACTTAAATTCAGATAAATAGTTGAAATAGCTTTAAATGGAAAGACGGTTTGGGAAATTTAACACTCAGAGGACATATTTAGAAGAGGAGGAGAAGAAGTAGAAGGAAAAACAGAGCAACCTACATATTGGGTAGGTGAGAATGGATTGCAAGGAGGATGGTAAAAAGTCAAACGCTGCTTACAGCTACAAGAGACAGGAAGTAGTAGAGAGCCATGATCGACTATATCCCAAAGAGACACGACACAGAACTGATGGTGAAGTGGAAAACAATCGACGGAAATGAACGTAATACTTTAAAAGAGAAATTTAAATTCTAAACTTATTTTTGTAATTTTTGTTTTTCTTTTTCGGATTATTCCGAAATACGAGATGCGGGTTCAAATCTTTCCAGGCGTTGCTTTTTGTTTTAATTTTATTCCTGTTCTAAATGTTTGTTTTAACGACCGGACGGTATTCGATGTAGAACGTTGTTATAAAAAAATTGTAACAAAATGAAGAAAACGGAAAAAAAAAAAAGAATAAATAAATTACTGATAAAAAACAAAAAACAAAAAACAAAAAAACGTCGAATGTAAAGTAGTTTTTTTAATGCCTAATAAATCAAGTACTTATCTTAAACATTACCGGTGCTATGTACAAATGAGCCCTTTAAAAGCCGAAGAACAGATAAAAAAAAAAAAGAAAGAAAAAAGAAAAAACCTCTGGAAAAAAAAAAAAAAAAAAAAAAATATTCCGAAGTTTAAATTTCCTCTAGTCTATCTTATAATACTTCTTATAGCAAGAAATCATTAAGCAGATCGCATATCTGTTTGGCCATCACAAAAGGAAAACAAAGAGGCAATAAAAAGTAGACATCATATGTTATTTTGGATGGGCAGGGTTCAGTTGAAAGATTATACTTCAGATATAGTCCAGTAGTAATGTAATGGGAAAGTGCCATGAGGCTTTCGATTTAATTGTTAAGAAAAACAAATTTCATAAGATTTAACGAGATATTGAAGCCAACACCCAGCGGCGACAGTATTTCATGCTTAAACTCATGCGTCAAGCCTGATGATTGCGTATATATTTTTATATTTACATACTCTCTATCCATGATATTGAGCACTTTAACCCATAAATACAGCATGTCTTAAAATTATATTTTGTCATATATAATGTTATAAATTTGGGTAAATGATCCCGACAGAGTTAGTATTTTGCCCATCATCATATCGAAGACGAAAAAGTGAATTGCGTGTGTATGTTTTGTGTGTTTATTTAAAATAATAAGATTCACGTGACTAAAAAAGAAATTCGGTGATTACATACATACCATTTCTCAGAGGATTTCGAAAGTAATTGGGTAGGAAAATAAACTACGATCCTTGATGAATTTCATTTTAACATGAAAAAATTGTTTAGAGAAGTAGAAAGGATTATTATAATAGACAAATCGATATTATTCAATGAAACTTGTTTGAATTAGAGATATCTCCCTGTCTTAAAATGAAATTCAAAGAAGGCGTCGTAGTTTATTTTTCTACCTAATTACTTTCCAACTCATCTGAGAAATAGTGAAGGTATGCTGCACACACACACACACACATATATATATATATATATATATATATATATATATTGAACAATAAGAAAATAAATTAAAATCTTTGGACACACTGGGTTGTAGATTAATATTCTTTCGTTTTTTTTTTTTTTATTATTATTCCATTTAGATTCCTCGACTAGTTTCGACCGAAATGGCCATCATCGGGAGGAGAAATATTTCTGCTTGCTGGTAGCAGTGAACTACAGAAATGAAATTATATATATATATATATATATATATATATATATATATATATATATATATATATATATATATATATATATTAGTGAACATATGTAAACATAGAGGCGATGTCTGTTTCATGCTAGATGCAATCGTCAGGCCACCGATTGCATCTAGCATGAAACAGACTGTCGCCTCTAAGTGTTGACTTTATGTCCACTTTTATATCTCTGATATTGAGCACTTTATCCCATAAATATAGCACACATCTTAAGACTATATTTCTTCAATATATATATATATATATATATAGATAAGTAATCTTGTCAACGTTTCTTATAATATTCCGATGTTATGTTCAATTTTGTTCTGGCAACTCCTGCGACGATGCCGAGCGGTTTTAGACTTTACCTTTCCCCTTGGCCACATCGGTGGCGTGGAGATCGAAGACGTTCTGCATGGGCAACTGCCAATCTCTCATGAAACCTCTCCCAGACCTGCTACCTAGAGAGGACAATTAGTAGCCGAGGCACAGCTTTTAGGGCGTAGATCCATAGTCTCTCGAGACTGACGGATTCCACACAACAGTCCGTGACAGAAATTGGAGAGAGAGAAAAGAAAAATAATAAGACCAATAACATTGATTGTATATTAGAAGGCCTTTTGACGAAATATAAGCATATATTCCCCACCCCTACACACAATTATAAACCGAGGTAGTGGTGATTGCAGTGAGGTAAAATGCAGATTATGGAAGATTATGTAGCGCAGTACACAGAAGTAAATATAAATCAAGCAGATATAGATATTTAACTTTCTGAGTAGTAGAAATAGAGAAAGCGGCTTTTCAGAAACAAAGTAAAGTAATTAAAATAGAGGAAAAATTCATTAGCGACAAAAGAAAAATGCGTTGAATCTCTGTCATTTATTTTCATGTCCTGTTATCACACTACCCAGATAATTAGATTTTTGTACCTGCTCGATTAGGATTTTAACACCTTTACCTGCTTTTGTTGCAGACGACGCCATATTTTTTCTTATAGTTAGTCCTTTCTTCGCGTTTTCCTTTGCTAACTTCTCTTGAACTTTTAGAAGTATCCCTTCTGAGTGTGCCATCCAGACGTTACCATCCGCGTATCTTTTTTGACTACGTGGAGCACTCCTGTTAGAACAGATCGTCTACGAGATCAACTTACCGACAAATAATTTCGTTTATACTAATATGTCTTAATATCTGATTAAGACATTTACTTGTCACGTCACCAATGCAATCTCCGCTTGAAGAATGACGCAATACATCTTCCAGTACTGCATTTTATCTCACCCACACTATCATTGAACTCATTTAAATCTTATGAGTTTGGCTTTTAAAAAGAGCACTGAACTGTTACGTAATATCAGCCCTCCTATATGGCATTGAATGCTGGACAATCTAGAGAAAGAGACTGGAGGCAACAGGAAAGTGGTTCTACAGAAGGATGCTAAGAATGCTATGGACGATATGCTAGTAACGGCTAAGTTTCAGAACAAAAAGAACACTTATACTTAACAGATAAGAGACAGTTTAAATTTCTAGGATACATAATGAGGAAAGAGGGCTTGGAAAATTTGATGCCCACAGGACATTAAAGACAAGAGGGAAACGATGTTGTGTAAATGGATGGCAGGACAGAGTTTTGGACTGATAAAAAAAACATTTATTAAGAGCTGCAAACGATAGGAAATTATGGAGAGCTATAATTACTAACGTCCCGAAGGGACACAGCACATCGAAAAAGAATGGCTGTTAATGCCGGGCAATTTGCTTAAAGGTGGAGAAGAGGCTAGAGCTGACAAAAATGTGGCTCTATGGACGGATGTTAAGAATACCACTGAGAGAACATAAGTCAGACTAAATAAACCGAGTTAATAACCACATGATTCCACGCTTGGGCATTTTCTGGAGGATTGCCATTGTCAATGACCCATGAATGTTTTATCTTACCCATCCTATTTTTAAGCAAACGTCGGAAGGGTTTTTTTTTTTAAAAAAGCTTCATAAGGGAATTTCATTTCCTCTTCATCATCGCTAAGGGGAATTCGATATCAGTCTTATTATCTACCTTAGGAAACAACGACTGAAAAATTATTTTCCCTTTCAACGAGTCAAATGCTATTTACACTCAGACAACAATTGTTCACTATCACAACGTTTAGGCTGTCGTGGCATTTTCCACGTGTATAACAATCTGTGTAAACTTCTAGGAACCGGGGTCGATTGTCACAGTTCCATGCACAACACAATTTTCAGGTGCTGAGTATAGACTGACTGTTACATAAATTATATATATATATATATATATATATATATATATATATATATATATATATCTTACTGTGTACTGAAAATACTTAAGAAAATGTACCTTCCAGAGGAATTTTTTTTGGAGTATGCTGGCCGAAATACATATTGCTTAAAATTAAACTGAGCCTCTACACAAATACGGGTATCCACTAAAAATAACGTCTAAGTAATAGGAATATGTCAGATTAAAAAAAATCCATTAATTCATTTAGAGAAAGAGAGAGAAATATATATATATATATATATATATATATATATATATATATAATGTGTGTGCATTAGTAAATGTCCATTATTTGTGCGGCTACTAAGTCGGAATATGACACAATGTCAAATTTAAAGTGAGAGCCCTACGCGTACAGGAGCCAAGGGGAAACATGTTTCTAGTCCTTCGGTCACTTTCCGATTTTTGGGACGCCCCTGTCGCCTCCAAAGGAAGAATTATTGCCTAGTTGGTGGGAAGGGACTAAACTAAATCATACGAACAGCAGAAGATATGCAGTTGTATTATTTATGCCAGCATATTTCTTATATACGTTGCAGGTAAGACTTAATGGAGTTTCCCTTTATAAAAAAAAAAACAAAAAAAATTAAGCTATTGTTATTCATTTTCGATATGGATTTCTGTGTTTTGTTGATGTTTTAAAAATTGTTTCCTTATTTAAATAAAGCCGTTTATTTTATCGAAAATTTAGTAACCACTCAAGCGATTAGATCACAGCTTGATTTTTTTAGTTGATTGAAGAATTTTCTACGTCTTGTCAACCTCTTCGCAGGATATTTAAATGGATATTCAAAGCCAGTAAATATTTTTAGATTGCAAGAATATTTTTGCGGTAATAATGGTTTAGTGATACAAGTCTTGGTAATTAACCGATAGCTTAAAGATGGATTCATACCGTTCCCATGGGTATCTGTGCGTGAATAAATATAACGAACCCGACTGGAATTAGATCTCGGCTCTCTGATTAACACTCCAGAGTCGTTATCCATTACACCAGTCGCACATCCAAGCATAAAGCATCTGGTATTTTCAAACGATCACCCATCTAAGTAATAACCAGTCTCGGCGTTGCTTAATTTCGGTAATTGTACGGTAACCTGTGTTTAACGAACCCGACGGGAATTGAAACTCGGGTTTCTAATTGAGCCATTATCCACACGGTATTCTTTTGACGTTGCTTAACTTCGGTGTACTTGAGGGTATAGAGAAATATGCAGATACAAGTTGACATTTCTGATAGTAGATTTAAAAAAAAAAAAAATAAAATAAAATAAAAAAATAATAATAATAATCGACTACCATAAAAGTAAAACCTATCAAGTTGCGTTAATTACGACAGTTTCACTAACACCATTTTACGGCATCTGCAAATCTATCGGACAAAGAAACAGCTGCTTACCCCAGCGGAACAAAGAAAAGATTCCTAGTAAAGGAAGGGATTCCTAGTCGAGCTAAGAATTTGCACCAATTTGGAACGGTGAAACATCGAGTGCTATTGTTAAAGTTACACGAGAATCTCTGAAAATATCTAACAAAGAAGTCCTTTCGAAATTTTTGATCCGGTGCAACATTCATTCATATATAAGAATTCTGCCAATCATTATCATGTGTAGAGAATGACGTAATACCAAAATTATACTGACGTAACTGCGGAAACTCCGCTTAGGAGTGGTTGATAGGAACATTAGGAAGCTACGTAGCTTTGAGGTGCTTTGGTTAAAAATAAACCACACACAGTGGCTATTGTTAAGATGTTAAGAACCGGTGGTACGGCTTTGGTATAGCTTAGTGCAATAGACAAATTGACAGGAACATAGAGGAACAAATTCAGCTTTCAAACAAAGTACAGACTGTACAAATAGCTGGTAGTCTCCATTCTCTTATATGGGTGTGAAACGTGGACACTGTTGGTAGATAGAGACAGAAGGTTCCAAATGTTTGAGAACAAATACATGGGAAAACTCATTGGCATTTTATATTGGGAACAAAGAAAAAAAAGTTTGTGCGGGAAAGAGTTGAAGGTTTTGTGGACCACCAGTAACCTCTTGCCACTATCAAACGGAGAAAAATGTCGTGGTTTGGACACCTTACAAGGCACAACAGCCTGTGCAAGACCATAATGCAAGGCAACGTTGAAGGTGGAGTAGGAGAAGACGCCAACGCAAAATCTGGTTGGACAATGCCAAACAATGGACGGGTATGACTGTAGCAGAATTGCTGATGGCTGTCGTTAATAGACTGTTATGGAAAAGAGTTAGTGTGGCTTCTGCATCCTGTCGATTTATTCAGTCGACAACGAGAGGCCACGAGAACTGGTGTGATCGTAGCATGTATAGTGAATATGCGTAAGGATTGTAACTCGCACATTCGGCCATGGGATCTATTTCGATTTATCCTGAAGGTTTTCGGATAGGATGTAATAAGTACAGATATAATTTAGGTCATGACTTTTCGAAATTCGCCGGGGATTCATTGAAAGCGACTTTCGTACGTAGAATGATCAAATGTCGGAAGAAAACTTCTCTCTGTCCTTTCAGTCAAGCTGATGCTCTATAGTTTGTTTCTGGTAATCAATCCGAGGGTTTCTCATATAGAATGTCATTTGGAATATTTATTAAAGTAAGTATAGCACACTAGGAAAGCGTAATTTTAGGGTAGCAGACGAACTTAAGGAGAGCGTGCCTACTGAGAGAAATCATCCTTTTAAATTTTACTGAGCCTCAATGGCTTGCAGCACCAGTTAAAAACACGAGGTTACTCCGAAAAGTAACCAGACGTTTTTAATGTCTTTAAACGGGGTTGATCGCAATCGTCGGCCAAGAAAGAGGTTACTGCCCATGTATGAATATTTCACCATGGTCGATTTGTCAAGGAGTTTTCCTGCTGTTAACGGAATGGAGGATTTGATCCCAGCATGCATCACCTTTGGAATATACCTGAAGGTCATACCACGAGTTGACCCAATCCTTGCGAAATTGGGTAGACGGAGCACTTGGGGCCGTCAATAGCTGTGCTAGCACAAAGTCACAAGTCATTGTGGCTTGAGCGTGTTGGCCTTGTTCAGACCGTTGATCATCTTACTTATTATAAAACGAAGAGTGTGTGTGTGTGTGTGTGTGTGTGTTTATATATTGTATCGGATTTCCTACATTTTTCAACCGATTTCCACAAAACTTCACAGAACAGCGTAAAATTACCTTGCGGTGGTTATGACAGCGCCAAAAATTGGAAAAACACAATTGTTTTTGCACGAAATCAATTTGAAAACACGGTAAAACACGATTCTGTCGCCAGAATGAAAGGGGGACAACTCATATCGAGTTATACTTATTATAAAACCCAGGTTGTGTGTGTGTGTGTGTGTATGGGATCGGATTTCCTACATTTTTCAACCGATTTCAACAAAATTTCACTTTTTTTGGCAGGTAGTGTTTCTTATTGTCTTGCACACTTTTTTCTTTATTTTTACATTCAGAATGCTTTAAAAATTCCACTTACAAGACAATTGCTTATAATAAAATTCTATTCAATCGGTAGACTCATAACGATTGAAAACAATGTTTTTGTTTGAGTTTGATCAATTCGTAAAAAAACAAAACAAAACAAAAACTAATTAAGACATGCTTGTCTGTCAACCTTAAACAATAATCTTTGTCAATTTTATTTTTCAGTCTTTATGATGGTCGATACTTGATCTGCCTCTTACTGTTACATCCCCGGGCAACGTCGGGCTCTACTGCTAGTTCTAAATAACACGCTCTTTCCCAGAAACTCTTGAGGTCTGCTCAGCATAGTTGTGTGTTGAACAAGTGTCTGCAACAGGGATTGGCTAGCCGCCCTAGTAGACAGATATCCTCGAATACAAGTGGCCAGCTATACAATACATGAATAGAAACTCTCTTGTAGCATTACGTTATCAACACTAACGCCGAGTAATTGTGTGCATTGGATAGCCATCACATACACGACGAACACGCAGATTTTCGCACGAAACTAAGGCGTTCGCTTGCAAAAACTATTACCAAAGATTAAGAAGGATTTCAAGGATGTTGCGATAAGAGAAGGCCAGATAAAATGTTGGTACCGTCGCTTCGAACTTATCGTAGTACCCATGAATAACGACCCCCGTTCTGGGTAGCAGCTTGAAAACAGAAGATCTGCAAATGTTGAAGGCGTGCAGGTTGAAATATTTTCGAATATTTCAAATGCATATCCTTCACGACTGGTTCTGGCAAAACATCGCATCACTTCGGTCTGTCTGTTTCTTTAGCTACAGTTCAAATATGACTCCTTGCGACTCTTAGTAAAAATCGCCGCTCTACGTTGTTGCCTGAGTCTCCGTCCTCTTCTACCAGTCGTCTCCGACGGTTCTGGCACGCAGCTCGACGCCCAGAGGGAGAGCTCATCCGCGATGTACTACTTCTTCCTGGCTGGCGAAAATGTGTCGGTGGGCAGCTGAGGACGTGGTCTAGCACAATCAAGGATGACCTAGTAGTACAATCGGGTCCACAAGTAGTTGGTCTTTGACGATGGGATCGCGATTGGCTCGCCATTTCGTGTGACCTGGCTCAGGATCGGCAAACGTGCGCAGCGATGGTCCGTGATGCTGTACTTGCTCGGGAGGAAGCCGGTTCAACCCGACCTGGGTGAAAACCGATACAAGTCAAGTCAAGTCAAAGAGGTCACATGTGGAGTTTTTTTGGAAGAGGTCTAAGGCGCCACTGCTTTAGTTAAGCTATTTTTTCGTTAATATTAAATGATAGGCCACTTGCCCAAGCAATAACGAAAGGCTTAAAATAGGAACTACAAGGAAACTGTGACACAATGAGGAAAGAGGGCTTGGAGAATTTGACACTCACGAGGCAATCACTGAGTAACCTACCCAATGAGCTTGTGTAAATCGATGACAGAGAGAGGGACATAGAGGAATGGTTAAACGATCAACAGTTACTGAGAGAAAGGAAAGCGTGGGGAGCTATAATCGTCCACACCCTGAAATCAAATGGCACATAAAATAATTAAACGGATGGTAGAGAGAGAGAGAGAGAGAGAGTTTCTTAGAACAACAAAAGACAGAAAGTTGTGGAGAGCCATGTTCGCCTGTCTCCCGAGACAACATGGCATATAAAAGAAGTTTCGCTTACTTTGTTCGCTTGACTTGGATAACTTGAAGATTAGCCTGCAGAAAATGAAAGTCTAAGATTTATTAGTGATACAGTAATTGTGGCACAAGACCGAAAAAAAGAGAGCGATTGGTCATCACTATCTATCTTATAGCCTGCTAATTGGATGACCAATTTATTCGTTATAATTTACCATAAGAATCATTCGCTTCTTCATACACCAAAATACTAATACATACTGAGCAGCTAGCGGGGAAAAAAACACCTTGAATTCTATATATATATATATATATATATATATATATATATATATATATATACACACACACACACTCTAGAAGTATAACCGGTCTTTCATTACTGGGAATTTTGCCGTTCATCTGGAGCAGTTTAAATTTAAATCATCCCTCCCGAAAAAAAAAAAAAAAAAAAAATCAATATTAGTAACATTTGGGTGCGACTAAGGCACATCCCCAAATGAGGGATTGTAATAATTTAAACTATTTATTTTTATTAATTTTTTTTTATGAAAGATATATATCCAAGAACCAATAGTAAAACGTTGCTAAGATTTATAATGGACAAGAAGTAGAGAAGAGGCATTGTCACTAACAATTTGGAATCAAAACCGGCACTGAAGAATTATGTATGAAACAAAAAAAATTCACCGAATTCGGATGAAAACTGTGGAAATGCCGAAACATCCGATCACACACATTGAGAAATTATATATATTATACACACACACAGAGGGTGTCCATAGAGTTCGTGTGCTTTTAAAAAAATTTATAACTTTATTTGTACTTGCGATAGAAATAATCTGTAAAAAATGTTATAAAGTTTAATGTACCTAGTTTTAAGTATAGCTAAAATAACTAATGTGATTTCAGGCATTACTGTAACTCAGTTGACAAATGTTTTCCGTGAACTGCAAAATCGTATTACCCTTTGTATTGCTAATGATGGAGGACATGTGGAAACTAAAATAAAATTTCAATACAACCTTAAAGAAATATAGATTTACTTCTTTCTAATCCTTTTTACAAATTATTTCTATCGCAAATACAAATAGTTATAAATTTTTAAAAGTGCACACGAACTTTATGGACACTGTGTATATATATATATATGTATATATATATATATATATATATATATATATATATATATATATATATATATAACTGAAATGAAATGATACAGAAAATGAGCGTCTACAAGCCAACGAGATAAGCAAAATAATTTTTGTTTAATGTTTTTTTTTTCTTATAACCTTTTATTTATTCCATTCATCAAAAGTTGGAATGCAATACCGAAACAGTCTACGGCCACGCGTATTACGGCAGGTCACTTCTTGGCCGAATGAAATTTCTTTCTGTAAAACATTCCAACACTGTTGATTTGAGTCGGCAATTATTATTCCCAAATGCCAGGCAGCCATCGCTACTCCAGTGAATAGATGAAGATGTCAGGAAAAAATAAAGAAAATTGAAGCCAAACAGGAAGAGTACGCGTGCGGATAATGGAGGATTCGTTGTGGTCGTAGAGTTTGTCACTTACTGACTTTGTGTCAACATATTTTTCTTGATTCTTTAGGGGAGAAGTGGTTGTATTGACACAGGAATTTCTTAATGTCCGCCTGACTGACCGACCGACCATTTCAGTGAGTGAAAGATTCTAGTGGCTGGAGGAGAATGAAATAAGCGGCAGATGAACGAGAGCGGAAGCAGAAGGAGGAAAGAAAATTGATTCGGCAGAAGAAATGTGTGTGTGTGCGTATCTTCAGCGTTTAATTCCCTCGCTTATAAAGTTTCTATTTTTTTTTATTTTTTTTTTACGATGACTAAAGGCGATGAAAGGCACAAGAAAGAGAGAAGGCACAAAAAAGAGAGAAAGAGAGAAGGCACAAAAAAGAGAGAGAGAGAGAAGGCACAAAAGAGAGAGAGAGAGAAAAAAAAGAGAGAGAGAGAAGGCACAAAAAGAGAGAGAGAGAGAAGGCACAAAAAAAGAAGAGAGAGAGAAGGCAAAAAAAGAGAGAGAGAGAGAAGGCAAAAAAAGAGAGAGAGAGAGAAGGCACAAAAAAGAGAGAGAGAGAGAAGGCACAAAAAAGAGAGAGAGAGAGAAGGCACAAAAAAGAGAGAGAGAGAGAAGGCACAAAAAAGAGAGAGAGAGAGAAGGCACAAAAAGAGAGAGAGAGAGAAGGCACAAAAAAAAAGAAAGAGAGAGAGAGAGGCAAAAAAAAGAGAGAGAGAGAAGGCACAAAAGAGAGAGAGAGAAGGCACAAAAAAAGAGAGAGAGAGAAGGCACAAAAAAAGAGAGAGAGAGAAGGCACAAAAAAAGAGAGAGAGAGAGAAGGCACAAAAAAGAGAGAGAGAGAGAAGGCACAAAAGAGAGAGAGAGAGAAGGCACAAAAGAGAGAGAGAGAGAAGGCACAAAAGAGAGAGAGAGAGAAGGCAAAAAAAGAGAGAGAGAGAAGGCACAAAAAAGAGAGAGAGAGAAGGCAAAAAAGAGAGAGAGAAGAAGAGAGAGAGAGAGAGAAGGCACAAAAAAAGAGAGAGAGAGAAGGCACAAAAGAGAGAGAGAAGGCACAAAAGAGAGAGAGAAAAAAGAGAGAGAGAGAAGGCACAAAAGAGAGAGAGAGAAGGCACAAAAGAGAGAGAGAGAAGGCACAAAAGAGAGAGAGAGAAGGCACAAAAGAGAGAGAGAGAAGGCACAAAAAAGACGAAAGAGTAAAAAGTAAGCGAAGACGACGGCAAGATAAAAGAAGGCGTGGCAAAGCCGCAAATGTGATGCATTTGCCTGTGTGTAGCCTGCCGTACATTTGTTTGTGTTCGTGTGTGCGACTTTGAAAACGACTCATGGGAAATAAAAGCGCTTCCTTCTTCAACGAATGAAAATATTTCACTGCAGAAAGAAAAGTTCATTGGACGTAGAAACCAACTTTTGCCAGCCTTCGATTAAGATTTAGAACGGACATGTTGAAAGCCATGAATCAGCAAAACGAATGGAAGGCCCATTTTCTGTTCTTTTCTTAACAGTTTCACCGCGGACGTCTCCATCTTGTTCCTTAAATGTGCGTGTGTGTGCGAGTGCACGCACAAGAGTCTCTTAAGACAACGGCGATGTTCGGCTTGGCTCATGATTCGCATTCCACAAAAATCAAATCAATAGGCGAGCTTGGCCGCATTGGGGGGTTGGGCGGTGAGGTCAATAAGAAAAGCCGTTCAAGTGTAAGAAACATGAAGATTTATTTGTCAAGAATACAACGATTGTTATTAGCGACAACAAAAGATCAGTGTGAAAACTTCTTTTAACCATTAATGAGAGAATATGGTTAGTGGAAAAATATTCTTATAAAGCTCAGTTGAACTTTTGAAGAATTTTGCCCTTAAGAAAGTTTTTGTATTTGGTTAAATCGGAACCGAACATGGGTTATATAAGTCAGCCTGCCTAAGCCAACAGAGAAATGGACACTAATGCACAACGACACGCACGCACAGAGAGAGAGAGAGAGAGAGAGACGCACGCACAGAGAGAGAGAGAGACGCACGCACAGAGAGAGAGAGAGAGACGCACGCACAGAGAGAGAGAGAGAGAGAGAGAGAGAGAGAGAGAGCACGCACACAGAGAGAGAGAGACGCACGCACAGAGAGAGAGAGAGAGACGCACGCACAGAGAGAGAGAGAGACGCACGCACAGAGAGAGAGAGAGAGACGCACGCACAGAGAGAGAGAGAGAGACGCACGCACAGAGAGAGAGAGACGCACGCACAGAGAGAGAGAGAGAGACGCACGCAGAGAGAGAGAGAGAGAGACAGACGCACGCAGAGAGAGAGAGAGAGAGAGAGACAGACGCACGCAGAGAGAGAGAGAGAGAGAGACAGACGCACGCAGAGAGAGAGAGAGAGAGACGCACGCAGAGAGAGAGAGAGAGAGAGAGAGACGCACGCAGAGAGAGAGAGAGAGAGAGAGAGAGAGAGACGCACGCACACCCGAACGCACAGAGTGAGAAAAACACACGAACACACTCATACAATGAGAAAACCATACACAAATCACATAGGCACGGGAAAATTGCTTTATTTATCGAGAAAGTGTGTTCAATAATCGAAATAGAGCATTTGCAGATAAACAGCATGGACAGAAATCAATATTGTGTGGGGGAGTGACAGTTTCACGCCATAAACTATCAACAGACCCTATCTACTTAACTATAATAGCGAACCACCCCCGCCACACACAAGCAATTAGAAATAATGTGAGAGCAGTTAATATTCTCTTGATGCCAAAGAATGAACTAAAAATTTAAAACAAACATTAACAATTATTTCCATACGGACGAAATCGATAAATCGACTCGAGATTATTTACATTCGGACTACTGGCGCCCATTTTTGTTTTCACAGCGTCTCGGCCGATGTGCTCTCCGACTTTCAGGTGTTTGTCGATTCAGGCACCAACAACCGGAGAATGTCGAACGGGACAGTAGCCTAGTGGCTTAAAGGATTGGTTCAGGAATTAATTGGCAGTTCAATCCCTGTGTCGGGTAGTACGGACTTATGGTCCGCCATGTTTTTCCAACAACTGGGCAGTAATAATCTGCAAAAATTAAAATGCAATGTCAATCGCTATCTACTGTACTTCTGATTAATCTTTTCTCTTCCCGCTCATTAATGTTTCTCTTCCTAATTCTTCCACACCCTATAACCCCTTGTGTCTTAGTGGCTTTACTGCATTGCATGGGGTGAAACCGATTAAACAGATAGAAAGAAAAGTAACACATAATAATAATGATGATGATAGCAAAATCCTGAAGAACTACGCTTCCAACGAATCCAATTCCGTAATAATTACAAAATAGAAATTATTGTAAGAAATTTAATGCAAAAGAAAGGGCGTATCAGTTATCGGTGCGGAAAGTGGAGTCAACGAACCGAGTTCAAATCCAGGCCTACTCTGTCCTATTTACTTAAGAAATTCCCTTGGAAAGGTATGAATCCATGTTTTCTACCTCCATATATGTGTAGATAGTAGAGTTGACAGAGATTTGTAGTCTGATAAATGGTGTTCCAATAACTTGGGCCGATTTTAAATATGAATTAAGTTTAAGCGTCTAATTATTTTTTCTTTCACATTTAACAACTTAAGTCTGTCAATTTCAACCATGGAAAGATTAACAATCAAAACAACGTGTTAAAGTTATCGAACCTTATTACAAAAATCGACGTTCAAACAGAATTTGAATGAGAAGTTCCCAGGTCGCATCATGTCTCGAAACAGCGAAGTCAATTGGCCATCAGAATTGTGTAACTTGACGCCTTTAGATTTCTTCCTTTGGGGTCATCTTAAAAGCAAGGTCTATGCCAACAACAATTCAACAGCTGAAGGATGAGATAATAAGGCATATTGCCGAGATCGAAGAGCAACTATACAGAGACGTCATCAAAAATTTTGAACACCGAGTGGAGGTGTGCCGCCGAAGCCTTGGCGGACATTAGGGGGGGGGGTGCACACATAATTGCCATGATTTAAATAACATGATCCAATAGAGAAATAAATAAATTTTCACCAATAACACTGATATCGTTACTGCTGACTTTGATCCGTGTTAATGAAACACCTTTTAGAATCGTTAGTCTGAATTCAGAGAGGTCGGCGGCAAACTAATCCACTACCCCACCCCCAATCAAAAAAAGTCCGAGTAATTCACTGAATGAAGAAAAATGAATACACGGAGGGCTAGGACCTCCTTTTCCCGTACAATGGCGTTCATCCTGTACAAGGCCCAAGAGACACTCGAGGTATAGAGTTACAGAGTAATAGGCACAGTTTATGTTGATATCAGGAGATAAGGGTATAACAGGTTATGATTGTCGTGATCGTAGGGAGCATCCTCTTGAGTGTCGGTTTCACAAAGCAGCAGTTCAGGGAGAGAAGCTGCTCGAATGGAACTCACATCTCACCAGTGGAATATGATGGGAATGAGAGTGGCGGGTCTTAGACGTGAAGGTTAGAACAGGTGGAACTAAAGAATGTAGTTCTTCTGACAACTTTCCATGGAAGTCGCGATAGAGGAACGAGAAGCTTGCGACGTTTCATCTGGGGGGGGGGGTAAGAGTTGTAGGGTGGGAAATAATTCGTCACCGACAAGGACGCGTAGAGGCTTTTGGATTCTATTAAGACCGGAAAGTACCCCAGCAGTACTGTAAAGATATAGGATAGCTGCAGGAGTCAGGTACTTATTGGAGTGGTATAGGGACGACATATGTAAAACAGGACAAGAGACTTTACACTTTTTAGTTGAGATATACCCGCCGCGTCCCGGGCATATCGTGGAAGGACAAAGTGCCCAACACTGAGGTTCGCGCCGGCCTAATGTTTACTCTGCTCTGAGAGCGTAGGCTCCGATAGCTGGGTGATGTTCGTCGGACGGAGGATGGCCGAATTTCCAACGACATCCTCTACGGGGGAAACTTGCAAATGGCAAAAGAGGCACCGGTCGCCCTTATTTGCGCTACAGAGATGCTTGTAGGAGGGACATAAAGGCACTTGAGATCAGTGATCACTTGGAAGACCCTGCTGATGACCGTTCTGGATGGAGAAGCACCCTGACTAAAACAACTCATGTCAGGAGAGGATAAACTGAACAACGCAGCAGAAAACAAGCGGACCCACAGAAAAGAATCCTGCAGCAAAGAAAACACACAGACAATTCATAGGTATGACTTCTGCGACAGAGTTTGTTACTCCCGTATCGGCCTACTCAGCCACAGGCGGCAATGTTCCAGAGGAGCAGGTGGGTGAGATCAAATCCATGGTCATTGATGACCGGCGGAAGCCTAGATATAGGGAATTCACCATGGCCTACATTATGAACGAACATGGAAATAAAAGGATACATGGGGTAAAACTAATATATCATCAAGAAAAAAATATTTGTATAGCCTCAGCCATGATGGTAAAAAAAGGAAAGCGTTAAAAGCACTTAAAGTTATGTTGGTTCTTATACAACTTGTAGAAAAAGAAAATAATTTTGTTTATTTTTTTTTTATTGTTTTTCTTGTATCTATACATAATGTCTTTTCTGGTCGTCCTGGGTACGATGATAAACTACATTTGCTCCTGATCAAGAGACTGGAGGTTTTGAGGAGCATGGAACTACCTCCTTATTGCTGTTGTTCCCAGGTCTACCCTAAATCTTTTTTTTTTTTTTTTAAATGCAAGTAGGCAAATAGTATATATATATATATATATATATATATATATATATAAATTACACACACAAGTGTATGATTGGTGTATACGGAATAAATTCCAATAACCAACAATTAATGTTCTTAAAAGAGTGCTCAATAGAGAGTAGAGCGAATATAAATATTTAAAAATTATAACATAAATATGATATAAAATCACTACAAAAATAACCATTTTGTTTTATGAAAGAAAATGGCTATTTTTGTAGTGATTTTATATCATATATATATATATATATATATATATATATATATATATATATATATATATATATATATATGCCTACTTATATAAAAAAAGTTTTACGCTTTAAATGTAAAAGCGTAAAAAAATAAGTCCTCTATACACACACACACACACACTTTACACACAGAGTCTTAATGTGCACTTTCATTGTTTTATAATAGCTGAATGGTAGCAGCTGAGAGAAAATGCAACACGCCACAAGACGCACATTTACGTAGTGTAGCAGTAAAAACATGTGGTCAGACTTGCGATCTTTTGATGAAAGATGTGTTTATTGCTTATTCGAATATTGCCGACATTCTTCTATTTTTTTATCCAGGGTGAGAAATCAGAAGATGTTATCCAAACACCTGACAAAAGGCTTTCCAAATCAGCCTTTCTCCCACAGCTCAGTTTACGAATCGCATGGAAGTGAGGTCTCAAGTGCCCTAGTATTTCGGATTTCTCCCTGTTTATATTTCATTCGAAATTTTCTTCTTTTTCTTTCTTTCTACTGCTTAACTTTTTTTTTTTTTTTTTTTTTTAACTTTGACTGGAAAAGTTAATTAAGTTATGGCGGTGGTGGAATAGGTAAAGAGAAAAATGGAGGAAGAGGAAAAGGGAAAAGAAGGAGAGAGAAAGAGGAGACGGGAAGGAACGGCATTGTTGAAATGAACGGATGAACTTCACACACAAAAATAGATAAATAAATAAATAAATAAATAAATAAAAAAGGTGTGAGCTGGTGGAAAGATATTTCATAACATATCCTGTGGCAGGTGCAGGGTTAAGAGATGAGGAACACTAAGTCACTCGTCCCCCCTTTCCTCCATTTATTCCTATATCAATTCTTAGTCAGAGAGGAGCAGGTGATTATATATATATATATATATATATATATATATATATATATATATATATATATATATATATATATGTGTGTGTGTGTATGTGTGTGTGTGTGTCTGCATGTACTTATGTTTGAAGATATAGGTATTTAATTATGAAATTTAATTCCGGTGACGGGTATTAATCATATAACCTATTTCGCTGTGGGCTAAAAAGGTTAGCAATCTTGGCCGATTCACCATTATTGCTGAATAGGGAGTTCGATCCTCATTGGGTGATCGATAATTTTGGGACAAAGCCATGAGCAAGCTAAACAATAAACAACATAAAAGCCAACCATTTGAACATTTTCGTCAGCAATATATTTTATCTATAAAATGCCAGGTTGTGTATGTGTGTGTAACGAATGCACGGCCGCAATTTTCGACGGATTTGCACCAAAATTTACATCGATAGTCGAAATAATCGATTTTTCATGCTTCTACGGCAGTTTTCATGTAGTTTTCGGCCATTTTCTACTGGCCAGAGTGAGAGCCTATAGCTGGCTTCCACGAATAGGCAGGAAGATTCTACTGGCCAGCGTGAGAGCCAACAGCTGACTGACACAAATGTTAACTAGCAAAAAAAATTGATAGCTGCATTCGTCACAAGTGGGAAAAATTTAAAACTGCATGGCACTTTACTCCAATTGGCTCATTCGCTTGCTTAAACTCAACGTTTCCGATTCCGCAGAACTGGGTTGGGTGTGAAAAAGTATTTGTTGTTAACATTCTTTTTTCATTCGGTTTTTCCAGTTACGAGTCCTTTTTTAAAACTGATCGTTTTGTGTTCATTTTGTTTAGTTCTTTTTTCATAACAGATTTTATGTATAGTATATAGAGCTTAGAAAAAAATCGCAGTGTGAGATAGGCAAGAAGTAAGGCATGTAGCAACATCAGCACGGCAAAGGGCACTCCTTTAAAAGGCAAGGAAGGGCAAAAATATTTTAAGTCAAATGATAGCGATTGTTGTACGAGTCGTACGATTTTTGAATCAACGCCGGGCCATGCTGCTAGTTTTAAATAAATGCACGCGCACGCATAACCATTTTCTGTACAGTGTCCCTTCAGTGTCCAATCATGACTCTCCACTATTTCCTGTTCCTTGTAGCGCTAAAGAACTTTTGCTTCTTTGGCCAACCGTTAGGTAGGCTACTTGATGTTTTCCCACCGACTCTCTCGCCTTCATTACGCCCTGCGAGTGTCAAATTCTCCAAGTTATCTTTCTTCATTACCTGGCCCGGATGTTTCAAACGTCCATTTCTGATTTTAAATCAGAGTGTCCTTTTTTTTTTTCATTTTCTTTTAAACTTCCTCGTTACTCGTGTGTTCCGTCCATGGCATTCTCAGAACCAGTTTTTAGAAGCACATCTAGTCGCTTCAAGTCTCTTCATCCGTAATGAAATTGTCCTGCGTTCCTTTCCATAGAGGTTGATAGAAGATTGCAGTTCAGCATTTTTTTCTTGGTTTCAAACGAAATTTTATAGAGAAACAGGTGCTCAATAGAGCGGAAATTGTGCGTTTGCCGTTATAAACAGCGTGGACGGAATAAAAATGTTGAACATGACGCTCGCGTCACAAGCTTTTTTCCACCACAGGCGCAAAAATTAAAGAATTTTCCTGTCTGTCACTAAACTTTTGGAGAAAAAAAAAGAATAATTTTTCAAGGTCGCAGCATATACTGGCCACCACGTTCCCTGGATTTGACAAGCACCGAGTTCTTCCTATGCGGTTATCCCAAAGAAATGAGTCAACAAGACTCTCTAATAACTGAAGGACAACATTCAGGCAGCCATCAAAATCACTAGAACCTGAAACACCGAGGGCTGTGACAGAAAATGCCTTAGAAAGGGCATGTTCGTGCGAAGATAAAAATGGATGCCACTTAAAAGAAGTCATCTTTCTCAACTTGTCTATATAATATGGTATCGTGCATTTAAATTTGAAAAATAAAGTTATTAAATTTTAAGGGCATTTTTCTTTACGATAGGCTTAAGAAAATAACCAATAAATTATACAACTGTTTTAGAGATAAGTGTATTTTAAACCGTGACATAATGGTAATATTAGCAATTTCCTTATAAGGAAACATTTTGTATGCATTAACTGGTGCTGTTTTTGGTTGAAATTTATAAAATATATTTCTATTAAAATGATTTTTCAGGAAAATTGGTTTCTCAAGTCCACTGTTATCATTCTTTTCACTACGGATTTTTCCACCTTCCTAACAATTTTTTTAAAAGTATTCTGGAAGGTTAGCATCTGATTTTCTCTTCGGCTTACATGTGAAACCCATTTTAGTTATTCTTAAATGTCCTCCAGCGATGTGGTTTCTGCTATATGATACAGTTCTTGGTTTAGGATTTTGCAGCGCCAGCCAACGATGTTCGACGAAGAGTGGTCCTCTCTAAAACCTACAGGATTAATTACGCCGTTTTTTAACCATCGATTTTAGAAAGCGGTCGCAAATTGCTATATAGGCATAAAGAACAGATTGTCAGTGAACAAACACAGGCGATCTCATTATTGAACTAAGTCGATCACGTGACCGTAGAGGAAACGCATAACTAGAGGAAGTCGCGTGACATCTGATAGTGTTCGCTATTCCTAGCCTATCCTCTATACTACCTGTTCGCCATTTCTGTTCTATCCTCATACAAGGACCGCCATTTCTCCTCTTATCTATTAATATTGAGACCGCTGTTTGGGCACCTCGAGGCGGTGTAATGGTTAGCAAGCCTGTCTCGCTAGAACAATTACGACTGAGTAGTGAGTTCGATCCTCACTGGGTGCCCCATACTTTCGGCTTTGTGCCACATCTAAGCTACGCTTGGAAAAATAAAATCACTGTTGAGACCACTGTTGTAATGGTTAGTAAGCCTGTCTTGCTAGATAAATTACGACTGAGTAATGAGTTCGTTCCTCACTGGGTGCCCCATACTTTCGGCCTTGTGCCACATTTAAGCCGGGCTTAGAAAGTCACTACTGAGACCGCTGTTGTCTATTCACTATACGAAGTACTATTAGTACGAGTATTTTTCGAAGGCGTCTGACACCAGTATTTTATTTTGGTATCTGCGACCACAAAGTGTCCTACTACGTTGGCATTGACGAAAAAGACCCAACCGAGACTTCTGTTAGAAAAAGTGGCAGCAAAGGGTCTTTTGACGACATAACACAAATAATGGTCAGTTTAAATATTTCTGAACGAGCTTGGCGTTATTGTTAGATTTCTTCGAACCAACTGACTTTATCAGTTCTCCAACACTACATTATTTTAAGTTTCAGCGCTTAATTTGTTGTGTGTCCATTGGCAATAAGAGCCAAAGGCATAGTCGATGTCCACGAATTAATGCAAGCAGCGTTTGTGAAAGAATATGACTATTAGCTCTTTTATACTTACAGTCTTTTAAATATTTCTTGTACAAATAGCAGACATAAGCATAGATTTCTTTTGCATTCAGTCAAGGTATTCACTGAAGTGTGCTAAGTTCGGGCGGACGGCCAAATTCATATCTTACCCATTGAGGAAAACACCCACTGAAAACTGTTTATAAAAATCATTTTGTTACTATCGCATAACAGCTTCCAGCCACTCCCACATTAGCCATATAGGTATTGCAGATTTACTACTATTTCTACTACTAATAATAATGGCCCCTCATATCCGAGGATGCCTGTCTACTAGGGCAGCTACCCAATCCCTATTGCAAAAGAGCATTTGTGTTTGTTCAGCAGTTTATACTGCAGTTATACTGAACGGAACTTAATTACAGTTTCTGGGAGAGAGTGCATTAACTAGTCTGAACAAGGCCAGCACGCTGAAACCCTCGGTCACGATGACTTGTAACTTCGTGCTAGTACAACCATAGACGGCTACCCAATTTCACATCGGCTTCAGTTCTATCTGCAGTCACAGATATCCGCACGGATAGTGTCTGTATTCATGACTGTACATAGGACCAGAATTTGACGGAGATGAAAATCACTTATTCGCGTCAAAACGATATTTTTGGACAATGAAGAAAGACTAAATGCCAAAATTACTTAGAGAGCGTCAAATAATTTTGGCATTCAGTTTCTATGCGTTTTTTAGACACATTTCTATATTCCCAATGTTTAGGTCTACAAACGATCTAGAGTCCTCTTCCCCAGTGTCGGATTTACTATGAAACTAATGAAGCATAAAATTCACGACCCCTAATCTTAAAGAGGCCCCTGAAGCAATTTTTGTTTTATGAGTGAATTTTTTAACAAAATCGATGGCTATTTTTTGTAATTTTTTTTTTTTTTTTTTTAGAAGTATTTATTAAAATAACGCCTTTTTAGTAATAGGAGCATAAGACAATGGGTTGAAGCAGCTAATGTTGGCCTTAGAATTTGCTCCACGTCTGGCACAAGGCTACATTAGTAACGCACACAGTTATAATTGAAATAAGTGATAGATACAGATAGGTTAAGAATAAGATTGATAGATATAGATAGAAGCAAAGTGATAGACATGAGCAAAAGTAGAGAAGAGATGGGGAGGGCGCGAGAGAAAGAGAGGGCGCGTAAAAAAAAAAAAAAAAAAAAAAAAAAATTAGCAATGTTGATGCGAATGATAATAGCGCGCCCGATGTAGAATGCGCGCTTACACACACGCACGTTGCATGTCCAGTTTTTGAAAGGCTCTAATGGAAATAGTAGCAGTAGTTGATTGCAAAAGAAGCCAGTTCTCTTGTTTGCTAAATTCTTAAAGCATCCAACCAACGTAAGAGTACACACACACAATATATATCTATCTATATATATATATATATATATATACGCTTTTTATATTCATTTCAAACTTCTCTATATTTATGTGTGTCAGGCTCAAGGGGCAAAAAACTAATTACCAACCATTTTGTGTGTGCGTGTGTATGGCTTCGGAGAGGGAAGTGGGGGATTATATTTAGTACGACTCAGATTTCGCGCCGAAAGGGGTCCCCAGACATGCCGAAAAAAAATGACAAAAACAAACAAAAAAACATCTTGTTAAGATTTATTTACAGAGTGGAGAGAAATTTGTGGAATTTACAAGTACACGTTTGTATTGGCTGCTATAGATATGTAATGTGAAAGGTAACACTGAATATTATTTTGTAAGTGCAAACGTTTTTGCCACATGAGCCACGGAATCTATTTGTTTATTTAATTTTGTAATTAAATTGTTGAATTTAATTCCATATCAATAAAACTTTAAAAAAAATTGAAGTAAAAAATTAAACAGAAGAAAATATTTAAGAATGGCTGAAATTATTTCGCACTGACCAACGATGATCAGTGTTCGATCCTAGGTAAAGACTAAAATTTCGAATGTTGCTTTTCAAAATATACAGTAAAGTATGCTGACCCTCCCTGTTGGAATATTATGACAATACGCTCTTCTCACATCCATATACAGTTTGATGAGAGCTTCGACTTGGTGCAATGGTTAGCAAGCTTGTCTCACCAGATCAATTACTACAGAGTTGTGAGTTCGAGCCATACCTTCGGTTTTGTGGCATATCTGAGATACACTTCAAAAATCCCTATACACAGCTTGATTATTTAAGTTTAGTAAGAAGGATTTCTGAGAAACAGACTAATGTGGTCGCCTCGTGCCCCTATCGACACTAGCGAGAAAGTTTATTTGCTTTTGGTTTTCAATTATTCCAAATTATAATAATTGCTGCCTGGCTGAAATATTTGTGCATTCCTTCGCTAACTAGAGATTGTTCGAGCCCAAGTAAAAATCCGAGGTTTCAAATGGTGATTTTTCAGGACAGCCAGACCGTGGAAATTCGGAGCTGCATAATCCTTTAGCCCTATACATTAACCATTGTGTTGAACGATATTCAATATATGATAAAAACGGTTCGTTGGCTTGAAGTTGGCGTTAAAAGAAATGTTGTCAATGATAAACGTAATAAAAGCGTTACTTTTTTCTCTTTGTTTTGTCCTGAAACTTATTTACTTGATGAACATACGAATGGAGGTAGACTCCATGCAGTGACACTTTGACCTGCAGATGCAAAATACAATTCAAGTTGGAGCAGTCGGCAAGATAACTATTATTACTGCACTGCCTTAGATCCTTGCTAAGTGCCCCATTTTTGTTTCTTTGTGCAGGATTTATTTAAACTACAGATACATATCTTGATGGCAGTATTGGAGGGTTAAGTTAGTTTCGTAAGCTCTTTCTTTTGTTTTAAATTTTATTCTCACAAAGCACCCAAGAAACGAAACCTTTTGCTAAGAAGTCAATTCCAACAACTTTGAACTTGCAAATGAGAAGCAGGTTTTATACATACTCCATTTCGATCGATTTAATAATACTGGACAATTTTTTTTTAAATTTCTGAGTAGGTGCGTGCGTGTGAAACCTAAAGGTTAATTGGTGAGATTGGGACAGTTAGGGTTCACTTCGCACTAATGTCTTTGGGAAAGGCATGAATCCACTTCTCCCCAACACCCGTTCAACTATGGGTAAATAACAGGGCAGTTCGAAAACCTTCAGCCTGGTAAAAGTAATTATTCATTCGGTAACCGGTCAGGTCAAGGATTGTTCTTTGTTAGAGATAAAATATAATATTGAAGAGGTCAGTCCGAAAGGAGATGGGCGCTGCCAAATATTTATTTTATTGCTCATAAAGAGAAATTTCGACGATATGATAGGTTTTGAGAAACGATATTGTTATTTCTGTAGTTTTCATTTTTATTTTAAAAGTTTAAATACAACATTTCGAAACTAGTGTGCCACAGGTCGCAAATCTTTAATAAACTTTTATTCTTATCAAGTAAGTTGTTCATGGACTTATTTCTTTTATTTACATTGGAAGCTAAAACAATATGTCACAAATTTTAAGATATGTAGTATGAGTGCAAACAAGTTTGGAAAATGCTGGAATGTACAGTGTGTACCTGTCGTATATATATATATATATATATATATATACACACACAGTGTCTGATAGGGAAAAAGCAACCTTGCACCAATGAATAGTGCATATATAAAAGAAAAACGAAACTCTGCAGTTGGGATGCTGAGGGTAACATCAATCAGATAAGTGACGCGCGCGTGTGTGTGTGTATATATATATATATATATATATATATATATATATATATATATAGTGTGTGTGTGTGTATATGCGAGTGTCTGCATATACCTGTGTATTGTCGCCAGTTTTTTTTTTTTTACTACTTTCATTGTGCAGGCCAGTCAAGGTGAGACGCATCATGAAGTTCCAGTTTCCTAAACAAAAGTCCTCAAGAAAATCAGTTTAAAGACAAAACAGAGAGAATTACAAGAAAAAAACGCTTTCACTACATTCGTCATTGAGAAAATTCTTCCTTTTTCTTTTCTTTGAACGCCAACTTCTTGCAACAAACTGGTTTTGTCATTTACTCAACTTCGTTCAACACAGTGGCCAATGGATAGGGCAAAAAGATTATGTTGCTCCAATTTCCCCAATATGGACGGTCGGACTGACCTAGAAATCAGCATTTGAAACATTGGCTTTTTACTAGAGTTCGATTTGATAGTGAAGGAACACTCAAGTATTTCAGCCACGAAGCTAACCATTTATTACACAGGAATATGCGGATAATTTGTACCTAGGTAACCATAAAAAAATATAAATTTTTAAGTAGTATGGTTAAACTGAAGAATGTTTTACCACACTAATCGAGTATTATGCATTCACTAATCGAATACGTATTAATGGAGGGATGCCTGTCAGTCTGTCATGTGCGATACATGCTTAGACGATCATATATCTTTCGATACATGACTGACGAGGCAGATTTTTTTCCCGCAGTAGGTTGCCATTACTTTCTGCGGTAGAACAGTTGCCATCCAAGGCTACAGAACTGTCTTGCTATTTATCCATAGCTGGGGGGAGATCAAGAGGATTCATACATTTCCCAAGGGTATTAGCACGTAAGTAAATGTAATGGATTCAACTGGAATTCGAACTCGGCTATCCATTACTACACCGTGCCTGTACATTGGAATAACTGAAACCAGAAAGCAAATAAAATGTACATTATTTTCAATAGGGGTCCGAAGCAACCGCATCATTCCAAGTTACTCATTAATGATTTTTTTTTTAATCATAGATAGTCAATGAATGTATAAGAGTCGCGGAAGAGTATTGCCATGATTTTTCAATAGGGAAGATAGAGAGTCCCGCCCTGCATGTTGAGAAAGGTTCCATGTGTAGGTATTTTATATTAGTTGGCTACAAATCAACAATTGTCGGTCATTTACCTATGATCGAACCCTAGTGAAATGACTGACGAGATCCGGTCAATAATCTCAGACGTTTTGCTTCTGTAACAAAATCGAACTTAAAACAGATGGGCAAAGACCGTGATGTTGAGAATGTCAACAATTGCTCTACGGTGGGCGGCCGTTCTCCTCGGGCAAAGATTCATTTGTATAAATTGACTTTGCGAAACGTAAATTACAATTAATCATAATTGTAATTAAAGCCTTACGAGGATTAATTGTTCGTGACTTTGACAAAGTTCTTGACTTCGTTTCTGTGTGTTGTGTCCCTTCTCGACGTGAGCGATCACGGCTCTCCACAGTTTCCTATCCTTTGTAGCGCTTAGGAACTTCTGTCTTTTCGCTCTCTCCTAATCCCTGTCCTGCCAACCATTTACACAAGCCGTTAGGTCAATTACGCGCTGCTTCCTTCTATCCCTAATGCCTTCAATATGCCCGGAGTGTGTGAAATTTTCCAAGCCCTCTTTCCACATGTGCCCTGGCAATGTCAATTGTCCCTTTCTGATGTTAAGTATAAGTTTCTTTTTTATTTCCTTTAAGCTTACACTTTCAGTCCAAATTCTTGACTCTTAGAAATAAAAAATTAGTTCCACCCATTGTGCCATCATCTATGTATTAGGTTGGTGCAAAAATAATGACGTAATAATGTAGTTTTTTAACGTATTTTTTAACGTCAAAAAACGACATTATTACGTCATTATTTTTTCACCAACCTAATATTTGATTGGTTTGATTTGTTTTTACGACTTATCAACCCCAATGGGCGATTTAATGCCGACAATTTTTATTGCTGATAATATATATATATATATATATTTTTTTTTTATTTACAAAAATGTATTGCTAGTAATATTTTTTCTTTATAAAAAAAAAATAAAAAAAATCTAGTTCTGGTAAT
Organism: Acanthosepion pharaonis; assembly: GCA_903632075.3. Taxonomy (NCBI): domain Eukaryota; kingdom Metazoa; phylum Mollusca; class Cephalopoda; order Sepiida; family Sepiidae; genus Acanthosepion; species Acanthosepion pharaonis. The sequence continues at coordinate 139,738 of CAHIKZ030000953.1, forward strand.
ATTTTTCAAAAGTGTATTGTTGGTAATTTTTTTTTTTTACAAAGTATTTCTGGCATTAAAACCTATTTTAACACTTTCATAGTGTTTCGACCCCAGTTTTTTTTGGGGGGGGGGTCAACTATTTGCCCATAGCTGGGAGCCTAACAGGTGCTACAACCCCGTGTCAGGGTGGACCTGGGAAGAGCAGCAATTAAGAAGTGGTTCCAGGCTCCTCAAAACCTTTCGATCAGAGGCCTTGCTGTTGGACGTTGTTTATCGTCTTACCCAGGACGCGGATGTAGTTTATCGTCATGCCTAGGACAGTCTATGTATTTAAGTAATGGTTAGTAGCAAGTATCCACGATTAACTGGGGACTTACTACTACTACTACTACTACTAGATCCTGATTGGGTGCCATTTATTTGTAGACTTGTGCCTGAGTAAATTTTATTTTGAGCACTTTTAAAATCATTTCATCACAAACAAGAAAATAAAGGCGAAAGAATAGGAGAAAAAGAAAATTATATTAATAAGAGAGAACAATAAAAAGAGGATGAATTAAGCCAGAATATGACGAGTGACATTACATTTAGATTTTTGAAGATAAAAGTTGACTGGGAAGCAAGAAGCCGGAAGAGTATTCTGCAAGTGAGAAGTGCGAGAGAAGAAGCTGTTAGCATAGAACTTGCGGTTACATTTTGTAGCCATTTCAACTGTAAATGAGATCTTGACGCCAGTCAAGCCATAGGCCTACATCCATAAAGTCTACGTACCATAGCGGAAAGTATTATCAATTTGTACAAATGCAAAATGTGGCACAAGGCCAAGAAAGGAGAATGGGGGTGGGGAGAAAGAACGGTCTTAACATTAAACTTAGCTAGCCACAAACACCGAGCCAAACATACTACAATATTCCTAACACCAAGACAACGCATTCTTACTTAACATTCTTACTTCATCCACCATAATACCTCATGGTCTCTAAGTCCCCATATGTAACGTAGCGGAAAGTCCAGCAGAACAATCACAATGAAAGTATTCATACGAAAGGCACAGAGAAGTTGCGTTACGGCGGGGTATGTGAGTGGGGTGGGGGAGAAGTTACAAGCTGAGATACCGGGTCAGGACCAATAACATTGCAGATTCTTTGGATGTTAAAAAGAATCTCTAAATATAAAGCAAAAAACACCAGACCAGATGTGACAGCAATATTCAATACATGGAGAAAAGGCAGATTTATAAATCTGTGAGATAGGTTCTGGCAAGAGACATTGTATAGCACTTGCTGTAGAACGATGACAAACATATGTGTGAGGAGTTCCAAGTGCGCCACAGTTTTGGCCTTGTGTCAGACTAAATAAATATTTATTAAATATATGCTCTTAGCATAACCCATAAATAGAAGGGAACTTACAAGAATTAATGATTTTTCCTCTGTAAGAATTAGGAGAAAATACGAGTGATAACGAGTATCACCGATTTGGTACCCGGAGTAGAAAAAACCCTTGCACTTTAATTAGTTTATCATATTCACAAGTACTCGAAGTTTAATACCGTCATCGAAAAACCAATTGTTTTGAGTCATTACGAAAAATTATAGAAACTTGCTAAGGTAAAAATTGCCTTTTTCGTCATCAGTCTCGCACTTGCGAATTGGGTCACTTAATATATATCTCAAGAAATTAATATGATTCAGTTAATTAGAAGAAAGAAATCAAGCAATTAAATTTCGAAGTTGCCCTGGGCGATCAGCCTAATTGTTACAGGATGGGACTGGAGGGCACACACAAGCCTCTTGATAGGTAAGTGAGACTCGTTAACACTGAAGTTATTCAAGAGATATTTTAAAGTTAAATGAAAAAAAAAAATAAATAAAAATCAAAAAAAATCACAGCCGTCACTCGCGTCAGAGTTTGTTTTTTTTTATTATTAAAAAGATCAATAATAGATTACTGAAGAATCCTTGCGGCTGATCGGTAACAAGCAAAGAAGTTTCCGTCCTAACTCGCCTAAATATGGGGGGATATATGACAAAGTGGAAAAGTTTTTACGTGTTTCGTCCTTTAGGAAAAAATAGTTTTCAAGCGCTAAAGGACGAAACGCCTCACAAGAATACTTTTTCCATGTTGTCATACATTTTCCCCCAGTATTGTTCACGATATAAAAAATATATATCGTTTATCCTTCATATAATTTATTTATTCAAAAATTATAACAAACATGTCATAAGATCACTTAACATCATGTAGGTACCACATTCAACACCATCACTTGATAAGACACCAGAAGTGTTGAAACAAAATAGCTATTTTTGTAGTGATGTTATGCTTATATTATACTTTTTGAATAAATAATATTTCCTCTACTCCGTATTGAGCACTCTTTTACGAATAATATTTTTGGATATTGGAATTTATTCTGTCCACATCAATCATATATATATATATATATATATATATATATATACACATACACACCGGGTGTAATAGCATAGGATAACTGTCCATCCCACAAAGTGTTTAACATAAAAATAAAACACTAATATAATCGAGTTTCTTTTTTTCCAGGTTTTCTGATGAGACGTTTAGCCATCTTGACACTATTTGTCGTAAGAATCACTGAAAAACCATTTGAGTTATTCAGCTAGAAAGAGAAATAGGTTAAAATCGTTTTGTGCCAGCCCCACTATGTCTTTCCAACTGAGAAATGGTGAGAGGAAAAAGATCATTCAGGCCTTCAGCAATGGTACCAACATTCGTACTCTGGCTCCCATCTTCAAAGTCCATTCAAAAACCATCTAGAGAGTGGTGAATAAGGCTAAAAAACGCGGGAAGAGAGGAAGACTGGATCAGGAGGTTACAATAACAAGAGGGGTCATCATTTCAACTTAGAGCTAACTACATTCTTATTGTTCAAGGTTGAGTCCAGAAGGGTTATAAAAAACCCTCGGAGAAAATCCGGTAAGATATCTTTAATCATTTCTAAGATTAAAACAGTTCAAAGCTTAATCTAGTAATTGGACAATTTTGCCGTTGATAATCAGAGTTGAATCAGACTAGGAAACAGTAGTATTAAAAAGTGCACAATACACATTTGAAAAAATAAAAATAACATGTAGAGCTTTTAACTTTAAAAATCAGGAGATTTGTTGAATCTGCTACCTTGGTTTCAACCTTACGGTCGCTTCAGTCGATTTTTAAGATCCGCGAGGTAGTCTATTCAGATATTTCGAACACGTATAATTCTAATGGAAATTGTGATGAGGTGCCGGATAAAACTGCAACCTTCGATTATTTGGGAGGGGGCGTGCTTTTCAAAATAGGGTAACAAGTTTCCGGAAAGGCTGAATAAGTAATTAAAGCTGACGTTATAAAAATAATAGGTTGGGTTGTCTGCAGCGTGTGAAATTGAATAAAAGTAAAGAAATAAAAAAAAAGAAAAAAGCGCGCAATCAGTGCATTTCAAAGAAACCGACATGGTGAGAAACAGGAACGAAATTTTCTCAAGTTGTCCAGAGAATTTGAAAAAACAAAACAAAAACAAAACAACAAAAACAAAAACACTTTTACGGGATATTTTCTGTCCAATTTGTGTTTAAAACGTACACATAACATTGTGGACATACAAGTCAACACTTGTAGTGTAACGTCGTAAGTGATTATCAGATCCTATACAAAACTTTTATATCTGATACTGAGCATTCTTCCCCAAGAAATATAACACATTTTAAATGATTATATGTATATTTAGGCAGCATATCTTAATTTAGACATGTTTCATTGAATAATATAGACATATTATGCCTTTTTATTTCTATAATAATCCTTTGTAGTTTTCTAATTAGATTCCTAACGTTAAGTTGAAATTCACGAAGGAAGGCGCCGTAGTTTTTGTTAGCCGAAGTACTTTCGATCTCCTTCAAGATCATCCTCCGGGATGAATTGCACCTTCCTTGAATTCCAACTTATCATGAAGCTAATTAGAGAACTATAAAGTATTATTATAAAAATAAAGACATAATAGGTCTATAATATTCAATGAAACGATATATATATATATATATATATATATATATATATATATATATATATATATATATATATATACACACACACACACAGGTTATTTAAATCCTGAAAATATTTTTAGATGGTAATAATGAACATATGGCTTGTGGTGGTGGAAGAAATGGATTAATTTAATACCTTTCTCAGTGGTATTTGCGTGTAAATAAATATAATGAACTCGACAGGAATTTGAACACGGCTCCCCGATTTCCAATTCCGAAATTGGATTCATTACACCACGCGCACATCCACGCTTACAGAACTTGGTATTCCCGAGCGGTCACCCATCTAGGATACTGACAAAGCTCGACGTTGCTCAACTTCGGTGATCGTACGAGAAGCGTTATTTCAACATGATATAAGCTATTTTCATGTGTTCTTCCTTGTGTTTGATGTCGAGATGAAACTTTCAAAAGAAAGAACATGCCAAAATTGTGTGTAATGTACTTTTGAGCATTTTCATGAACTGTGCGTGTGTGTGTGTGTGTGTGCGCGCGCGCGCAAAGACATTGTTCAGTCCAACTCCACTTCCCAAAATCTAATCAAAAATAAGAATTTTTTGGGGGCCGTGCCGAGAATTTTTTTAACATTCCCTCGTGTGCGCGCATACACACACACACCTTAATATTCTCCGTAGCACATTAAGTGACGATTGTCCAATAAAACAGTATGATAATGTGAAATGAATATTAATCTCCGTTTCTTAAATAAAGAAAATAATTTAAATTATGAAAAAGCACACACACACAGCCATTTAATAAGGAGAGTTGCCGTTTAAACATTTCATATAGTAAGATTCGTTTGTCTCAGTAGAGAAAGGAGGTGTGTTTGGTCATGTGACTAAATAACGTCAGTTATCACTTCGATGCGATTTGAAAAAGCTGACACGGGAGAAGGTGTTCGATACTCTTTATACAAAAATAAGAACACGTTCGATCCGGTTTGAAAATTAACATTCTGAGCAATTAAATATATAGCCATTTCGACAGAATTAGCGGAAACACACACGGGCCATTTTAGAATCAATACAAAAAAAAATGTGCAATAAGTTGGGGAAAAATCACCTATATATGATAAAAAAGACATACTTATACGCACGTACATATTATATTTCAGGCGCTCAATGTTAACTTATATAAAAGAGCTATTATAGATTAATGAATATGCAACATCGATAGCCCGAGTCGGAGGTTCATATGAAGATTGTGTGTTTGAAGGAAACTCCGAGTCTTGCTATTGACGTGGGATATTCACTAATATATTTATATAAAACATTAAAGAATTACATTAATTTGAAAAAAAAAAAAAAAAAAAAAAAAAAAAAATGGGCACATTCTTAAACAAGATTTTAAGAGGTAAACAATGATGTGATCCTAATTTTTTTTAAAGTGTAGAAAAAGGAAAGAAACAATATCCAACAACTTTAATTTCAAATTTGCTTTGTTATCGAACCGAGCACTTGATCCAAACAAAAAAAGAAACAAACAAAGCGAAACAAAAAAAACAAAAAACAAAAAACAAAAATAGACCCCCCCCCAAGAATTTGAACTACCCTTATTCCTGTTTATTAAACTTGTCACAGTAGAAATATATTCACGGCTGTGGGTGGAGGGAATAATTTTTTTTTTTTTTTTGGCTTAGGTAGCAGTGAGTGAACTGAAGCTGTAGCATTTGTCTTCAAATCATTACCATTTCCTGCTTTTTTTTTCCTTCCGAAAAACATGAGCTTCAAGAACTTTTATAAGTCGGCTTTATTCCAGGAATAAACACAAAAAGGCGGAAAAAACAAATAAAAATAAAGATGGTTAAAATAATATATAAAAATAAAGTCTTTATGTGAAGAGCGGATACAAAAAAAAAGTAGAATCAGGAATCTTTAAAATTGATTTAGCGTTACCCTCCTAATCCCATTTTATTGTGCCACCCTGCTTGAAATAATACGGCACCCACTTAGGATCGAACTCTACCATCGTAACGCTGCTGGAGATTCCACAGTGAGAAGCCAATGCTGATATTACTTAGCTTAGCTTAGCTTTGACTGGCATAAGGGTAAAAAGTGTGGCGCACCTTGTGAAGATCGAACTCATTACACTTGTAATAGTCTGTGGAGCTAACCTGCTATCCACTGCGCTAAGGTAGGCACCCAGAATTACATAGTGCATATTTATTTTAAGTCTGGCTATAAAAACAGACAGAGCAACAAGTAAGGACTGTAAGTGCTGCAGCTGCAGTGGTCGACAAGTCTACCTTAATCCCTATTCCACACCCCTCCCTTTACGCAAAAAAAATATTTACGAACACGGTGAGGATCGAACTCCTATCATAAGTGAATAGCCTGTAAGGTTAGCTTACTTAGCATTCCTTTACGGAAGGTGCCCTTGTAACTGAGATTGGTGTAACATTTACATCCCACTCCCCGTTGGAGATCGGCGTTCGAGCTCGGATCAAATCAAGAATTTCGAATGCTGATTTTCAAGGTTGTCAGCCCGTCCTCACTTGAAAGTCTAACTAACACTAGATGCATTTTTGCAGCACTGTTCTTTAGCTGGACTAAGCTAAGCCTAGCATGACGCACGGCCATTTAAAGTGCAGCACCCCAGGGAGTTGGGAATGGATTCCGTTTTACACAATATACCCAGCGAGACTTGTTGGCCGATTATTGCTCTTCAACCGGCACCTTAACATTGCTCCTAAAATTACAATATATATATATATATAAATAAACAAACGTCTCAACTATCTTAATCCCTTGCAGCGTGTTTGGTAATTCCTTATATTTGTTTAAACGTAAATTTGCAGATGCAGGTTCAATTTCTGACGCTATTGAAGAATAAGCATTTTGTTAAAATTTGCATGTATTAACAATTATTGAGTTTAAAAAACGTAGGGACAAATACCAATTACTAATAATTGGTTACAATAAATTCATGATTGAAATATTTATTTTTAAAACTTCTCAAATATGGATTTTTGCTAAAACTAAGTGGACGGAAAAATAGAATAGGAACACTGATAGGGGCGGCGAAAGAAAAGAAATCACAAGCGAAAACATTAGCTTACTTAATCGAGTACCTCTTTAAATGCTTTAAAATAATCGTAAAACTAATTTAAGTCCCTGGAATTTAAGCGAAACACGAAAAAAAGAAAAAGAAAAGTCAATTCGAAAACAAGTCATGAAAAAAAAAAAAAAAAAAAAAAAAGAAAAGATAAACAAAATATATTTTGACAAATGAAAAAGTTTTTCGTGAACTCTAATCACGTTTTATTTTTTTTTTATTATTTCTAACGTCAAGCAAATTTTTATTTAATCCTCTGAATTATTGTTGACGCAGTGTGAAATACAGATTTATATTAAGAAGATTGACTAAAAGTTTACATTTGTAACTGGTTTTATTTTCTTTTGAAGGCGAAATTTTTCAAAAGATGTTCTAAACACGGCTTTAGAATAAATTTCGGAATCAATTTTTTTTTCTTGCATTTAAAACTTGTTATTGGCGAGTTTCCAGATTTCAAAACAAAATTCTACGGTTTTCGTCAATGATTCGATTTGGGGGCCTTGACAAAGTAATAATTTGGGGCGTTATTTACATCAGAAAAGTGTGGCTATGTTTTTGAGAAGAAAACTGTTTAGAAATTGTAAAATTGCTTATTGGAACTAATATATATATATATATAGCGTGCGCATGAAACGACTAGGCAGTAATTTTTTTTTTTTT
>CAHIKZ030000953.1:152500-155000 GCA_903632075.3 Acanthosepion pharaonis
ATAGTTAAAATGGCTGGATGTAACCGTAAGTTCTATGCTAAGAGTTTCTTCTCTCGTACTTCTCGCTTGTGGAACTATCTTCCAGCTTCTTCCTTTCCAGTCAATATTGATTTTCAAAACAGCTAAACATTTGCTTCTGCTGAAAATTGAATTTGTATTAATCTTTATTAATCTTTATTATAACAAATTTTATAATACACACAAATATATATATATAATAAAAATATAGTTTTAATGTAAGCTTGAGTCAGGCAGTCATAAAGTCTAAAAATAATATTTAAAGAAATACAAACTCTTTGTAAGGAAGTGGAGTGCAGTTAAATAACATGACCAGATTTGACTCTTCATTAGAGCGAATGCAAATATAAATATATAAGTGGACATTGAAGTCAACATCTAGAGGCGACTATCTGTTTCATGCATGAACGCAATCTTCAGACCATGAGTGTTGTGTTTTGACTCGACTATTTATATATGCTGGTATATATCTTTTTCTCATATTCTATCAAACTTAGTAGCCCTTTGCGTCCTAGTGGCTTTATTGCCTTACTTGGTGTGAAATGATTAAAACAAATGTCTTTTTTGGTGATATGGATAAACTTGTAGTGGTTTACTAAGCGAAGCTTAGATGTGGCGCAAGGCTAAAAGTATGAACCACCTAGTGAGGATCAAAGTAAACTCCTATTAATATAATATGAATATTTTATCTAATATATAACTGAAATAATAATAATAATAATAATAATAAAAACGAAAGAATATTAATATACAACCCAGTGTGTCTGAAGATTTTAATTTATATATATATATATATATATATATATATATATATATATATATATATATATATATATATATGTCTGTGTGTGTGTGTGTGTATGTATGATGTATGTGTGTATTTTGTTAGATTTTAAGACCATAAAATATTATCAATATTTAATGAAGTCTGTATAATACCCTTTTTCGCTTTTGCAAGATTAAAACAAGACTCTTTTGACGCGGATTACCAAACTTCGGTGAGTGGGTGGGATTTGGAGTGAGAAAGAGTGAAAGACGTATGCCGCTTGGTGGATAATATGTATTCGTAATTACCGCTGAAAAGATCGTAAATACCTTTGTACGCTTTCGCTCCCCCACCCCCACAAACTCGTGGACGCGTACACGGGATCTGCGGCTTACTTGAGAGCGTATATTGACGAAATGCGAACAATGGTTATGGAAGTGAGTTTTATGCGTGTAGTAATGCCTGTTCGCGTTTAAAGAGTTTAATTTTAATTCCGAATTAATTGTGTGTTACTATCTAGCCATTTTGCGCATTTTTTTTATTTTATATTCTTTTAAAAAGAAGGCTTGCGTTATCTAAGGGATAATAAGGTTTATAGTTTGTCTTTTGCGCATGCGCGTATGCGGAACTTCTGCGAGTTTGTCGTCATAGTTGGAGTCAATAGTACAAGGTTAGGATATTACGCATTTTCCGTGTTTGACTTGAATGCGTGATTTTTCGTGTTGCAGTGCGCGTGCGTACGTATGCATGAACGATTATGGAACAAATGGATTAATTAATCTTAATCATGTATTTTGTAGAAGATTAATACTTGTGTATTATTATAACTGAGTGTAAGCAGATTTGGTATAATGGTTTTAGAGGTCATTCAGTACACATCATGTTTCATATAATTTGAGAGCGATGACCACAGAAAAGATCGCCGAATTGTTTTCCATATCATTATACGTCAGTGAATACTAGGAATTCTCCCAACTTCTTATTTATGTTTCATATCCCTTGAGGACGTGATCGATCATGGCTCTCCACAACTTCCTGACTCTTCTAGCTCTTAATAAACTATGTCTTTCTGTTATTTCTTCTAAGCCCTGTTCAGCCATCCATTTACTCAAGCTCAATAAATAAGTTATGCGTTATTTTCCTTTGACCTTCTTGCTCTCTATGTCTCGTGAGTATAAAATTTTCCAAACCCTCTTTCCTCATTATATGCCCCAGAAACCTCAACTGTCTCTTCCTGATGTCATGTATTAGTTTCCTATTTGTTTCCATTGACGTTGCTTACGTGTTCTGCCCATGGTATCCTCAGCATCCTTCTGTAGAACCACATTTTTGATGCTTCAAATCTTCATCTTTCAGGAGATTGTCCACCACTCACTGCCGTACAGAATAGATATCACGGAGCAGTTTTCTTTGTTTCAAGCGTAATTTTCCTATTTCTTAATACCCTGCTTAGCTTTTAAAAGGCAACTTTGGATATTCCAATACGACTTCCGTGCTCTGTTAAAACACTTCCCCGATATTTAACTTTCCGCACTTATTTGAGTTTGGTATCTCCGAAAAGAAATGTGGCTTTACCGAAGGATAGTGAGAATACTATGGACGGAGTGAGTAAGCAACGAGGAAATCTTAAAGAGAGGGTAACGAAAAGAAAACTTATACTCAAAAAAGACAGCTGAAATTCCTTTAACGCGTAATGAGGAAGAAGTGCTTGGAAAA
>CAHIKZ030000953.1:157500-185000 GCA_903632075.3 Acanthosepion pharaonis
AACAAAGGTGAGGAGATTAGTTCGAGTGCGAATCGTATAAATAATAATAACTCATCATTCCAGTAATTCAGGCAGAAACATCCACTTACATCCATCTCGTTGTCCATTGAATATTTTCTGTACAATTTCAAAATGTTTATTATCAGCCCTGTATTCTTCTTCCGGTCGGAGAAACGTGTTTAAGACAACGAAGAAGCTGAGAACATGCTAAAATGAGCCGAACATCTGCCAGGACTCTGGTCATCATTCATGACCAGCAGGTCCAGAGACCAATGTTGTCCTGCTCGCTGACCCTCACAATATTTCTAGGCGGGGGTGTGGAAGAGGCAAGAATCAGCCTGAGACAAGAAAATATGAAAGAATGATTGCTGCTTGGGTAAAGAACACGAAAACTAAAAATAGAAAAAGGAAATTCAGTTTGACGTCCCATTAGATCCAATTGAGATTAGTCAACTGGAAGATAATGTATCGACTGCACTGAAATATTTCCCTAACTAAAGATCTCTATAAATCGGACATCTCTGTCACTTTATTATGTGATGATCACTAAATCGCTAAGATACTGTATGTTTGAATAAGAAGGTCTATATAGAGTCTGCCCAAAATTAGCCTTCTGGCATAAAAATGGCAGAGCATTTGAATATTAATTCAATAACCAGGTTTCATGTGTTTGTACACAATCTTCAGGTATCCAGAAGATTGTGTGCAAACACATGAAACCTAAAATAGTGGCCAGTCATTACCTACCTTTATATATATATATATATATATATATATATATATATATATATATATATATATATATATATATATAAAGCATTTCACCGCAAGCAAGGCGGAGGTCCCATTAGCACGCAAGTGGTTTAAGAAAGTGAAAGTAAGAGAAAAAAGGGGGTGTTTGAGAAAAAGATAGGGAGAAAGAGGGGGGATCAAGATCAAGGCATCAGAAGATGTCGATTGACATTACATTAGAACTTTTGAAGATTATAGCTATCAGGGAAGCAAGTAAGCGGAAGGGAGTTCCAATGTCGGGAAGTGTGAGAGAAGAAGCTGTTGGAGTAGAAGAGGCGGTTACATTTAACTGTCTCGAGAGTAAAAGGTTGGGACCGAGATGCTTAAATTCATGCAGTTGGGGCATCAGTGAAAATAGCTCGTCAGAATCGTTGCCATGAAAATATTTGCAGAAAAGACAGAGGGAAGCCACAACACGTCTTTGAGAAAGTGACTGGAGTCGAGATGCCAGGTCAGAATCTATCATATTGCATATTCATAATGGTGGATATCCATATGTACTTAAACGCTCCGTTTATTTATTAAACAGTATATTTATTTTTGTCTACTGGCCTGAATATTTCAAAAACCTTTTCTTTAATAACCTTTCTCGAATATTCAGGTCGTTAGACGAAAATAAATATAGTGTTTAATAAATAAACGGTGCGTCTATTGAAATTATTATAAAAAAATAATTGAAGCACTAATAATAAAAAGAGAAAGCCAACACTCAATAACATAAACTATGAACATGGCCATAATGTGTTGACCGTGATTGGAAAAAAAATTCCCATCAGTCTAGATACACATATATAAAAATTTTCACATTTAGTTAAAAATAAAAAAATAAAAACATCCTTGATAATGGCTAACAGAATAACCGAAAGCGCTCGGATATTTAGAACATTCGGACAATTTTTAAAAACTTTAGGTCCAGACAAGAAAACACTTATACGAACAGAAGAAAAACTGAATAAAAGGTTTAATCACAGTATATCGTCAGTTGTCTTATTTAAGACAGGGATCAGGGATTGCTGCCCAAATACACAATTAATATATATATATATATATATATATATATATATATATATATATATATATATATATATATGTGTGTGTGTGTGTGATAAAAATATAGGTTTAAAGTACGCTATATTTATGAGTTAAAATGCTCGATATCAGGGATAGAGCGTATGTAAATATGAAAGTGGACATTGAGGTCAACACTCAGAGGCGACAGTCTGTTTCATGATGATTGCGTTTAAGCAGACTTTCGCCGCTGGATGATGATCTCAACACACACACACACACACACACACACACACACACACACATATATATATATATATATATATATAGTTTAAACGTTATCTTTTACTGATACCCATATTTGAGTAGATGCACTATTTATTTATTAATAATTATTATCTCTCGAAGAAGGTATATTTTCTATTAACATTTCTTTAATAATAATAATAATAATAATAATAATAATATATATATATATATATATATATATATATATATATTCATTCTGTTTATAGGTTATTTTATAGATACAATTTATTTAAGTAAATGCTCTGTTTTTTAATTAAACAGTATTATTTACATTTACCGGCCTGGATGTTCGAGAAATTCCGTAGAAAATATGCGTCCTCCGACAAGAAACGAACCTGTATTCCTATACGGAAACTGTCGTTTGATCAGACGTTTCTCTGTAGCATAATGGTATAACACGTCTTATCAAATGACGGTTTCCCTATAGGAATACAGGTTCCATTCCTGTTGGAGAAGGCATATTTTCTACGAAATTTCTCGAATAATCAGGCCGGTAAATGTAATTAATACTGTTTAATTAAAAAACAGAGCATTTACTTATATAAATTATATCTATAAAAATAACGTATAAAGAGAATATATATTAAATAATTGTCGGACTTAATCCATTTCATTACACAGGCATATACACAAATATATGTATTAGTTCACTGCTATCAGCAAGCAAATTTTTTTCTCCTGATGATGGTCAAGTTGGCCGAAAATAGTCGAGGAATCTAAATGAAATAATAATAAAACGAAAGAATATTAATATACAATCCAATGTGTCTGATGATTTTAATTTTTTTAAATATTTTTTATTTTTCAATATTATATATATATATATATATATATATATATATATATATATATATATATATATATAATAGTCCTGATGTTTTCCTTCGATTTTGAGGAAATCTTAGTCTTAGAATTTACCCCACCTCCTCCTATCTCATTAGTTCTCAATAGTGTTTCTCTTTTTTCTTATTCTTTTACACTCAGTAACCCCTTGTGTATTAGTGGCTTTACTGCATTAGATGAAATGATTAAAACAATGTCGGGGACCAGTTTTAAAAATCAGTACTAAAATCCATTTTAAAGCCTGGATTCGTTTACACATATACGACACAAGTCGAAATGTAGCTATTTCAAACCCAGTAAGAACATTCACATTTTTAATATTTGTGCATCTATGCAAGTAAACCTGTTGTTAGAAAATAAGATAAACGTATTAAGTTTTTTTTTTTTTTTTCCTGGGAATATGTTATTTAAATCGGTGAAACAATTTTGATTTTGATGTGAAAAAAAAGTTCCTTCTGTCGGTTTTTTTTTTGTGTCTTTGAGTGCGTGAGACAAATGGTAATTTCATTCAAATAATAGAAGCACTGGTACTGGCAAACTCGACTATCAACAGTCTTCGAGATTAGCATGCTTACTATAGATCAAATTATGCCACATTAAGTAGATATTTATTAAGTAGACTTCTGGTCACTTCCTCACAACCATTTATCAATCATCTTGTATCTTCCAAGCTTATCAGTCCTTTTGTTAAGCTAATACAAGGCCCAAGAACCACTCAAGAAGGTTACTGAAGGAGGTTGTTTTAAATAAATAGAACAAGTTATTAGGATACGTAGGATAGGTAAGGATTGAGCCTAGGCTTGAAGAGGTCCTGATCGTATTGATCGGGGAAATATCCTCTCGAGAACCGGTTTCACAAAGTAATTGTTCTTGGGAAGAAGGTGTCTGAGATGAACTTTCGCCTTACTAATAGAATACAAAGAGAATGAGGATGTGCGTATGTTTCTTAGCATTGTTAATTATTAATAGTTATTTTTTTAATTAGTATTTTTTTTATCTTATTTCACTTCATTTTACACCTTGTAGTAATAATCTTAAGTTGTCTGAATCTCTAAGATGAAGCCTTGTTGATTATTATTCATTTTTGACTAGACCTCTATCCATTACTCCACCGTTGCGACCCCTTATTTTTTAAACTGACCCTAAAAGCTCGATTTATACTCGTGTATATACGGTAACGGTGAAGTAATGGATAGCGAGGAATCGGAGAGCCGAGTTCGAATTCCAGTCGAATCCATTACATTCACTTACGTGCTAATATGAAAGGTATGAATCCTCTTCTTCTCTCCCCCGCCATCTATGAGTAAATAGCAGGACAGACTTGGTTCTATAGCCTTGGATGGCAACTGCTCTACCGCAGAAAGAAATGGCTACCTACTGCAGGAAAAAAGATCTGCCTCGTCAGTCATGTATCGAAAGATACATGATCGCCTAAGCGTGTATCACGCATGGCACATAACTGACTGATATACGCTAAACCAGTAGGAACGTCTTTAATATAATGGCGTGAGACTTAATTAACACCTATTTACTTCAGTCTGGAGCAAAGGCAACATGTGTGGGATAGTCAGTGATGATCAAATTCGTTACGGTAATAATAATGAACAATTATATGAGTAACACTAACATTCTAACCAGCTTCAGCTAAGTCTGGCAAATGGACGCAACAATTGAGCGCCGAATGAAACTTGAACTAATTACACTATGCCTTACGAGAAAAGAGTATTAACGGAAGGCACCCAAGACGAGCGTTTGTTCAACCATTTGTAATCATCGCTTTGTACAATTCTCTTTCATACGCAGCATTATTCTCTGTTGTCAATGATATTTAATTACAAAATATTCCGACCTTTTTGTTACCATGGCTTTATTTAACAAACCCCAAAATGTTTTTATTTGTTTGTTTCCTTCTTTCTTTGTTTTCTACTCTTCTTCTTACGGGCACGCTACTTTTATTTCTGGCATTGTTTGTTTGTTTCGTTTTCCTTCTTCTCATTTACGCTTTTTAGTTTGTTTGTTTCATTGGTTCTTTGTTTCATGCTCTTCGGCTGTTTTTTTCTTTCTTTCTTTTTTCTTTCTTACTCCACGTTCTTTCTTCGTTTATTAGTTTTTTTCTCATTCTTTCTTTCTTTACATTCCTTCTTTCTTTCTTTACATTCCTTCTTTCTTTCTTTATGCTCCGTCTTTCTTTCTTTACATTCCTTCTTTCTTTCTCTTCTTAGGGCCTTTTTTTCATGTCTTTCTTTTTTCTTTTTTACTCGACGTTTTTTCTCCGTTTATTAGCGTCTTGCTCTATCTTTCTTTCTTACTCATATGATTTTTAAAAAATTCTTTCATTATTCTTTCTTACTCTAAGTTCTTTCTTCGTTTATTAGCGTATTGCTCTTTCTTTCTTTAGGTTCTTTCTTACGGTCGTTCGTTCGTTCGTTCCTTCTTTTCTTCTCTATTTAAAATCTTTTTCATTTCTCTTCTTTCTTACTCTATGTTCTTTCTTCGTTTATTAATGTCTTACACTTTTTCTTCCCTTCTTTTCATTCTTTCTTACTTTTCTCTTTTCTTTCTTTCTTTCTTTCTTTCTTTCTTTCTTTCTTTCTTTCTTTCTTTCTTTACGCTCTTTGTTTGTTCGCTTCTTTCTTCTTTTAGGCTCTTTCTTTCTTCCTTTACCTTCTCTCTTTCTTTTTTTTTCTTTCTTTCTTTCTTTCCTTCTTTCCTTCTTTCTTTCTTTCTTTCTTTCTTTCTTTCTTTCTTTCTTTCTTTCTGTGTTTTCTTTTGCTCATTCAAGCGGCAATGCGTAAGCAAAGATGCAGACAGGAATAAAGAGACGCCATATTTTCTTCTCTTTTACTCGACCCACGTGCACCTTCTCAAAGACAGCAAATAATAAAAGACCAGTCACCACAGAGAAAACAACAGGCTCCACACCCACACATCAGTTTCTATTAATCGCAAGAAATGTTTCCATTTCATGAGCATTTGGAGTGATTGAGAAAAATCCACACACACATACATACATAGAAACATATACACGTACACACATATATACATACATAGAAACATATACACGTACACACATATATACATACACACATATATACAACGGTAGAGCAATAGACCTGTTGTCTGATGATGAAATTAGCAATTGCTTTTGACATCAAATATTTAACTTCTCCCAGAATTTCTTTGATGAAGAGTTCTTATTTACACTATTTATAGTCGAACTATTGTCCTCATCTTTGTTGTTATTACAACGTTTCGGCAGTTGTGCAACCCGGCCTTCTTCAGGTGTATATTGATTTGTTTAACTTGTGGGTAATTTCTGGACTGAACCCTTTATTTAATCTACGGAAGTAGACTGTTCTCGTTCCACGGGTCATATCTAGGGATATATCGTTTAATTTCTTATTTTCAATCCCTGGATCGGGCAAGTGTGTATTTGCACTCAGTGGAAATGGGTGAACAATAACTGAGCAGTACTAAATAAAAGAAATGAACTAGATGATATTCCTAGACTTGGGCAAGGGGAACAAGAATAGTATACCCCCGTAGATTTAATAAAGGGTTCCGTTCAGAATTCCCGGTTGGTTATCCAGATCGTTATACACCCGAGGACGGAGGAAGGGCGTAACATTGTGACAGGAACAGCAAAGATGAGGACAATAGTCCGAATATAAATAGTGTAAATCATCAAATATTTACTTTTCAGCATAGTGTTCTACCTTGTCAATGCCCTTAAATCAGATTGAACATAATACACTGAAAATTTCAGATAAAAATCTATCTATCTATCTATCTATCTATCTATCTATCTATCTATCTATCTATCTATCGCAGCCTGTCCATATCTATCTATCTATCTATCTATCTATCTATCTATCTATCTATCTATCTATCTATCTATCTATCTATCGCAGCCTGTCCATATCTATCTATCTATCTATCTATCTATCTATCTATCTATCTATCTATCTATCTATCGCAGCCTGTCCATATCTATCTATCTATCTATCTATCTATCTATCTATCTATCTATCTATCTATCTATCTCAGTCTATTCAGCGATCTATCTCACCCTGTTCATATCTATCTATCTATCTATCTATCTATCTATCTATCTATCTATCTATCTATCTCAGCCTGTCCATATCTATATATCTATCTACCTATCTATCTATCTATGGTGGCTGGCCGCTTGTTTTTCTAGTATACTTGTCTACTTGGATGGCTAATCAATCCCTATTGCAGACGCCCGCTCAGGCACATTTGTGTTTGTTCAACACCCACAGAGCCCACCTGTTACAGCTTCTGGAAGATAACGCGTTATCTAGCGCGATCAACATTCTAAACAAGGCCAGCATGCTCAAACCCTCGGTCACGATGACTTCTGACTTCGTGCTCGCACAACCATCGAGGGCATCTGGAACATTATCGTCTTTCCAATTTCACTTACACGCCTTGGATCAAGCTGTGATATGTTTTTCAGGCAATTTCCAAAGATGTCGCATTCTGGGATCACCTCCCTCAGGCCGATAACAGCAAGAAATGAAAACATCCCTTGCGATAAAAATCTGAGGAGATTCGAACCTGGGCCGGATCCAGACCCGTAATCCTGAAATTCTGGATTTCCAAATTTTCATTACTGTCATTGTTTTCGGCGATGTTTTTCATGTGATTTTTTGTGACGAAGTTTTTTTTTACAATAACAATTTTTATAACTTGGAAATAAATTTGGGAATAATCGAAATTAATTGCAAAATCCAGAGAAAGTCACCGATGAAATAAAAAAAGAATTCTTTGTACGGAAAGTAAGGACCTACGTACATCAAATTGTCTTTAAATGAAGTGTCGGTAGAAGAATTATCTTTGAACTTTTAAAAGGTAAGCTTAAATATTAATTCAATACTTAAACGCAGCGATCAATTTTCTGTTCTTCTGTAGTTTATTGTTGCCTATCGCATCTAATCCTCCCTACTTATTATGATGAAGGCCCAATCAAGAGACCTCCACAAACGCTAGCTTAAATGGCGCCCAATTGGGATGGCTTTTAAGCTAGTATATATATATATATATATATATATATATATATATATATATATATATATATATATATGAATAAAGACAAAATAAAGAACTATTCTTTACCGATCCGTTTCGTCCTCTGATAAACTTTATCAAAGCAAATGTAAAGATATTTTTGCAACATGTATTTATAAGCGGAATTAAAAACATCGTTGGGTTTTTAAATCTTGTAAGTTTATGCATGCTCAAAAATATTCAAAAGGGGCAATCTGTGAAAATAATGATAAACTATGGAGGACGATAAGTGATGTAATTTTAATGCCTAATAAACGAAAATTTGTAAATGTTGTTGTTGCTGATGTTTTATATTTTTTATTTGTTTATGTATATTTATTTACTTTTTTTTATTAATAAAGCTATTAGTCATTATTTTATTTTATAAATTTGACATGCAAACTATAATTCTTACATTTGCCTTGGTGAAGCCCATTAGAGGACAAAGCACGTCGGTAAAGAAAAAAGCATTTTTGTATTTATTCATATTGTCTTTTTATAGATATATCTTATTTATAAATGGCGTTTTACACACTCACAAGCACACATTATTATATATATATATATATATATATATATATATATATATATATATATATATATATATATATATATATAAATAGATAGATAGCATGTGTGACATAGGTGTGAAATGTATAGTGATTGTCTTTCACGAATATATATTATATTTTTTCTTAATGAACAAGTTTTAAACAAATATATATATATATATATATATATATATATATATATTTATACATGTGTGTGCTATGTATATATTATAAATATATATATTTAAACTACAAACGTTATCTTTAAACGATCTCTGTTTAAAGAAATAACATAGATAGGTATAAAGAAATATATATATATATATATATATATATATATATATATATATATATATATATATATATATATATATATATATATATATATATATATATATATATATATATATATATATACATAAGACACAGAGTGTGTTGAAACAAAATGGCTATTTTTGTAGTAATTTTATAACATACTTATGTTATAATTTTTTTTAAAAAAAAATTATATATATATATATATATATATATATATATATATATATATAAATATATTTATATATTGATAAAATGGTGTTTAATATTCAAAGGATAGAAGATTATTTTCAAACACCAAACAGACTGTGGCTCGGTGATGACATTATTTTTCAAACACCAAACAGACTGTCGCTATCTATCTATCTATGATCATCAATATTTAGTCTTTTCATATCTATGATAGATTTCTTCATCTATCTATCTATCTATCTATCTATCTATCTATCTATCTATCTATCTATCTATGTCTGTTAATGTTTATCAATTTGTCTCTTTGTGCTAAACACTTACACACACGCACACATCCACAATTTTTTTATCCAGAATCTGTAAAGCTTTCGAGTTTTTCAGTCAGTCTGCATTTAAGAATGAAATGTTGAAAGCAGACGATTATTACAATTCCCCAACGACACTTCTCTTTCTAGCGAGGCAGTCATCCTGCCTAATGTTACAGCGGTATTCAGATCTCATCCATTTTGTGGTGCTGTTACTTCACTTAAAGGGGCCCTGACTGATCCTTGTTTTCTCGAGATTTCATCATCTCACTTCTTATTCTGCCGGTCTCTTTACGCTTTTGCTAACAACTTCATGGCATAAAGAAAGAGTTCTCTCCGTTGCCAGCTATGAAAAGGTCGGGCTCCCAGTTTTATATACTCTTTATTGATATAATTTCTCTTTCTTTCTTTCTTTCTTTCTTTCTTTCTTTCTTTCTTTCTTTCTTTATATTTCTTTCTTTTATATTTCATTCTTTCTTTCTTTCTTTTATATTTCATTCTTTCTTTTTTTCTTTCTTTCTTTCTTTTATCTTTCTTTCTTTCTTTTATATTTCTTTCTTTCTTTCTTTCTTTCTTTCTTTCTTTCTTTCTTTTATCTTTCTTTCTTTCTTTTATATTTCTTTCTTTCTTTCTTTTATATTTCTTTCTTTCTTTCTTTTATCTTTCTTTCTTTCTTTTATATTTCTTTCTTTCTTTCTTTCTTTCTTTCTTTCTTTTACTTCTTTACTTTATTTCGTTTTCTTCTTTTTCTATTTTCTCTGTTTTCATTCTTTCATTCGTAACTATCTTTCATTTCGTTTTCTTTTTTCTTTCATTTTTTTTTGTTTTTGTCTTTTTCTTCTTTCTAACCTACTGACTTTTTTTATTATTTATTTCATCTTTATTTTTCACCTTTTTCTTTCTTTCTTTCTTTCTTTCTTTCTTTCTTTCTTTCTTTCTTTCTTTCTTTCTTTCTTTTTCTCCTTCCTTTAATTATTTCCTTTCCTTCTTTTGCTTGTTTGTTTCTTTCTTTGTTTCTTTCTTTGTTTCCTTCCTTCCTTCCTTTAATCATTTCCTTTCTTTCTTTTGCTTCTTTCTTTCTTTCTTTCTTTCTTTCTTTCTTTCTTTTATTTATTTAATTTTCCTTCTTTTTCTTTTTTCTTCTTCTTTTTCATTTTTTCCTTCTTTTATTTTTACATTTGATCTTTTTTCTTTCCTTCTTTCACTAGAATCGATAAAATCGACCCCAATCCGATTTTTAACTAAACATGCGTATTTATTAATGTTTCTTTATTGTCATAAAGCCACCCGTATGATGCGCCCAACAAGGATCGAACTCACTACATTTTAATAATCATCTGTTAGATTATCTCACTGGTATAATATGTAAGTTTATGCACATTTTCTCTGAGTACTCTGTTCTTTCTTTCTTTCTTTCTTTCTTTCTTTCTTTCTTTCTTTCTTTCTTTCTTTATCTATCTATCTATCTATCTATCTATCTATCTATCTATCTATCCTAGCAGTTAATTAACAATCTTTAAAATAAAATTAAAAAAACAAAAAACAAACGTTTCTCCATCCAAAGTTATCTTCATGTTGCCGACTTCTTCATTTTTTTTGTCCTCATTTTAAAAATGAATTATTATTCTTTATTAAATATGAAAACTCTCTTTCTCTCAAATAATTACAGTCATCCCTCGGTATCCGCGGAGGATTGTTTCCATAAATCCCTCACATATACTAAAATCCACCAGTACTCATATAAACTGACGTAGTATTTGCATATAACTCACACACTTCTTCCTGTGTACTAAAACTAATCTCAAGACTACTTATATTACCTATTAGTAGTCGCTCCTTATCCGCGGAGCAATGGGTGTGGGAAAAAAAACCGTGGATACTTAAGCCCCTTATATAAAATGACGTAGCATTTACTCATAAGCTACAGATATTATTTCAATCCTTTCGATATATAGTGTAACCCGGATATAAGAGAAACCCATAAGAGAGATTTTCTCTGGTCCCAAATTAGAGCCTGTGTTAATGTATATAAAATAGACCAAACCCGGATATAAGAGAAACCCGGATATAAGAGACTTCTTCTCGGGTCCCGACAACTCCCTTATATCCGGGTTACACTGTAACTTATATCACCTGATAAGAAGTCCCCCAGTATCCGCGGGAATGGTTTCCCGGAAAACCTTTTTTGTTTTCTCTTCTGTATCGCTTTCCCCACCAAAAGGATAGGTATACACGACTTTTTTAAAACTATTGTTCATTCAATACAAGACCCGAGAGCCACTCAAGGTAGACGATTACTGATTGAGACTGCCGTAAGTGCGTGGAGGAGGAGGGAGATGGAGGGGTGCATATTGTGAGGATATGTAGGATAGATATCGGTTGATCACAGGCTTGAAGTGATTAAGACTGTAATGGTCGGCTATGAATCATCTTCATAGTCTGTCCCATGGGGAAAAAAAAGAGACCCCCTCCAATAATTTCGATTGTGATTGTACACACAAAGAAGGGCGGAAAATGGATAGGCTAAAAAGGTGAGAAAGTTGAAAAAAGGAGGAAAAATGTATCCAACATCACTTGTAATTAAAGAAAACACAAAATATACTTGAACATATCTTTCTTTTTTTTCAAATAAAAACAGTTGCCGATCTCAAAATTTCAGATAGGGGATTTCATAAAATTGGAATCTCCTAAAAATATCGCAGGTCGTGACCCCATAATTTCCCTAGCATCAATCCTAGTGTGTCATGTTTAAACGAAAAGGTTTTTCATTGGGTTGGTTTTGAATTCAGAGATTTCATTCTCCTAGACTAGTTGACGACTCAAGGTAGAAGAGCTCAGCCTGCTCTGTTATTTAACCTATACAAGGAGGAAGATGGACCCACGACTTTATCAAGAGCATAAGAGTGCAAGTAGACGAAACAGAATCGGGAATAATGAGATAGGAAAATGTTTGATGAAGTACCAGATTTTGAGGAAGTACTAAAATGTTTGAAGTACGAGATTTTAAGGAAGTACTAAAATGTTTGTTGAAGTACCGAAATTTCAGGAAGTACTAAATTGTTTGATGAAGGACCAAATTACGTGTGAGTACTAAAGTTCTTTATGAGGTACTAAATTTTGAGGAAGTACAAAAATGTTTGAAGTACGTGATTTTAAGGAAGTACTAAAATGTTTTGATTGAAGGCAAGATTAGTGAATTTTTTTTTCCAGTAGTAAAAGTACAGCGAAATTTCAGGAGAACCCGGTCTGTCCTGCTATTTACTAAATTGTTTGATGAAGGACCAAGTTCCGACGAATTACAGTCAAAATACGGAGAAGAAAAGTTCTTGATGAGGTACTAAATGTTTGAAGTACCAAATTTTGAGGAAGTACTAAAATGTTTGAAGTACCAAATTTTGAGGAAGTACTAAAATGTTTGAAGTACCAAATTTTGAGGAAGTACTAAAATGTTTAATGCACTAACAAAGTTTTCGAATTGGTTATACGCCAATATTCGTTGAAAAGTAGAAAAAAATGTTTAAATCGCATTTTTGAAGAAAATTGAAACCGATAAATTTTTTTTGTTGAAGGAATTTTCTTAAAAAAACTAAATTGTTTGATTGATCTTTATGATTAAAAAAGGACCAATTTGTTAACGTC
Organism: Acanthosepion pharaonis; assembly: GCA_903632075.3. Taxonomy (NCBI): domain Eukaryota; kingdom Metazoa; phylum Mollusca; class Cephalopoda; order Sepiida; family Sepiidae; genus Acanthosepion; species Acanthosepion pharaonis. The sequence goes on from CAHIKZ030000953.1 coordinate 170,525, forward strand.
ATAGTGATTGTAAGAAACCAGAAACTAAAGTTCTTGATGAAGTACCAATTTTCCAAATGGAAGTTTTCGTTTTTAAAAAATGTTTGTTTTAATAGGTACTAAAAAATCGACGTTTGAGGATGAGTCACCAGACATTAAAATGTTGAGAATGACCAATGGTTCCGTTACATAAGATTTTATTTTTTTTCCAGTAGGTAAGTTACCATTTTTTTCTGCATGGAAAGCGGAAAAGCTATCAAGGCTGAGGAAAGAAAGAAACCCAATGAGATGAATTTTGTCTGTCCTGCTATTTGCCCAAATATATATAATGTGTGTGTGTGTGTGTGTGGTGGGAGAGAGAGAAGGAGGAAAATTCGAATACCTTTAGAAAATGAGAATTATGGTTTGCATCATCAGAAAAAGATGTAAATTCCGTTTTGCATGGAAAATATCGACAATAGTATTCTCGAACCCTGTACAAATTCAGAGGATTACATATGGAAAAAAGTATTTAGAACGTCTCTCGTAAACCGATTCTTTGTTCATTAGGTGAACTGGATGATAAGTGTACCTATCTACTCTTCATTGAGAAAAAAAATCCATGCAGAGTGGGAAGAAAGAAAAAGTTCTATATATATATATATATATGATGAATATATATACTTGTGTATCAAAAATAAATTTTGACAAAAATCCATATATATATATAATATATATATATATATATATATATATATAAAATGTTTGAATTCTTCTACCAAATTTTGAGGAAGTACTAAAAAATGTTTGAAGTTATGTTTTACTCAAACTATCTGATTAATAAATAACTGTCTAGGAAATTTTCATAGGGTGCCCTGAAAATTTTGCTTCCTGATGGGATAATATGTGAGATTACTTTCGGTTTAATAAATAAAAATAAAGAATTGCCAAAGAAGGCGTCGAGGTTCCTCCAAGATTCTTGAAGAAGAAATTGTTGAAGAAAAGAAGAAGAAAGAAGAAGAAGATAAAGAAGAAGAAGAAGCATCTGGAAGAAGAAGATTAAGGAAGAGTTGAAGAAATGAGAAGAATCGAAAAGAGTTGCTAAGCAAAAATATTAAAAAGAAGAAGAAAGAATTGAAGAAAGAGGAGAAGGAATAGAAAAGCGAAGAAGAAACAGTAGAGGAGAAGAAAGAGTGGAGGAAAGAAAAGATGGAAGAGTTGAGAAAAGAGAAAAAGGAAGAGTTGAAGAAAGAGAAGAAGAAAGAGTTGATGAAATCGAAGGAGAAAGTGTTGAAAAAACAGAAAAAGAAAGAATGGAGGAAAGAGAAAAAGGGAGAAATGAAGAAAGAGAAGAAGAAAATGTTGAGGAAAGAGAAGAAGGGGGAGTTGAGGAAAAAGAAGAAAAAAGAGTGGAGGAAAGAGAAGAAGAAACAGTTGAGGAAGAAAGGTTGAAGAAAAGTGAAAGGAAAGAAAAAAAAAAGAAAGAATGGAGGAAAGAAAAATGGAAGAGTTGAGGAGAAGAAGAAAAAGAAAGAGAAGATTTGAGGAAAAGAAGAAAAAGAGAGGAAGAAAGAGAATTGAGGAAATCGAAGAAGAAAGAGTTGAAAGAAGAGAAAAAGAAAGAGTTGAGAAAAGAGAAGGAAGAAGTGAAGAAGGAGAAAAAGGGTGTGTTGAGGAAAGAGAAGAAAGAAGAGTTGAAGAAAGAGAAGAAAGAAGAGAAGAATCAGATTCGACGAAGAAAGAGAAAGAAAAGAGAGAAAAATAAAGATATGACGAAAACGAAAAAGATATCGAAAGAGAAACAGGGGCAGAAAATGATGATAAAAGAAAAGAAAGAAAAGGAAAAGGAAGAAAGAGACGACGGTGAAAAAGAAATGAAAAAAAAAAAAACTGATGATGAAAGTGTTGCGAAAGCGGAAGAAAAGGAGGCCTGAAAAGTTGAACAGACGTGACAGAAAGGAAACAGTTGATAACTTTGGTCTCGTCTTCTGAGGAATCGGTTAAGTTCATTCCACTTGAAGATAACCATCGCTTCTGTCGCCGTTTCAACTTCTCAATTTAAACAAAATCCTGCAGATACAAGTGGCCATAAGAATATTCTAAACCTTTCAATTATGCTTAATTTTCCAGATAATGTATAATTTTACCAAAGACAATTAAAACCGAACACCCAGACTTTAAAATTCTTTTCTGGTATAATACATATGGACACGTTGTTGGTGCACTACAGGCGGATATCATTTGTTGAACGAGGCCATAGAGAGCGTCACAGTCAAGAGTTGTCTGAAGCACATCAGATCGGACGGCAGTTTTTTCTACAAAGGGGGATGCAGGTTCGAACCCGACCGGAGAGTAGATATAACTAAGTTTTCTCGAATGCTTAGGCTGATAGACATAATACACAGTTTCAATGCGGAGCGTCTATTCAAACATGGGTATTTGCTAAAAAAGTTTGAAGTAATATATATATATATATATAGACAAACCTCTCATCTATGAAGCTCTCATCAACGGACTTCGGATGCAATGGACAAAATAAAAAAATCTGAAGAAAAAAAAAAAACTTCCAAATCGTCAGCGATGTATTTCAAAATTTGCGGGCTTAGCGGAACGAGACATATTAGTTCTCAAAGTGACTTCTTGACGATGGTGGCGGGGTTATTTCATTTGTAAACAAAGACGGAAAGTACGATACATTAGTGCGTGCGGGAGAAAGTAGCTGTGAGAAATCTATTATTTTTGTTATTTTGATTAATATGTCTATATTAACTATATATTTATTTATGCCATATATACATGTTTATTGTATTTACATTATGATCAAAACTACTGGTAGTTAATAGTAGTTTTATAACTCAAAATAATCTGTCCCCATCGACGGAAGATTGGCTTTAACAGACCACGTCTCCCCTATTAGTCCTTATATATATATATATATATATATATATATATATATATATATATATATATATATATATATATATATATATATATACGTTTGCATAGTATCGAAATGGTCGGGTTCGATTCTTGTTAGTGGATTATTGGACGAAACGGCCGTCCAGTGCATTCTATTGAGAAGGCTTCTCGACTCATTGTTATAAATCCCCCAAATTAATAATATATATATATAATTAATTTGGTTATAAATCCCCCAAATTAATTAATTATATATATATTCATTCAGTTGTATGGATATTAATTTATATGTAAATATATAAATTATATATATATATATATATATATATATATTCAACAAAACATATGAAAATATACTATCTAAATAAGCATATTTTAAATGACATGATCCAGCAGCTCACACCGATACCAACACTTGGCAATTTATGCGTAACATTGGGAAAAGGCATATCATACCGCAGTTACAATAGCATCTTTGTCTTTTTTAATTTTCTCCTGATCATAGAAAAGGTCGAAAGTAATGGGTTAAAAAAACAAAATAAACAAAATAAACTACGGCGCCTTCCTTAATGAATTTCATTTCAACATTAAGTAACTAATTAGACAACTTGAAAGGATCACTATAAAAATATTTAGACACACTATGACTATATTATGGAAAGAAACATGTTTGAATGAAACTATGCCGCCTAAATATATAGAGAGTTTGTCTGACGATCGCAAGGGCGTGGAACCTAGGTCACAAACTCATATCAATACAATATATATATATATATATATATATATATATATATATATATATATATATATATATATATATATATGCTCGGAGAGCCTTCAAGAGAGCTCTCTAGGGAAAAGGGTAAATTTAATAAAACACTAGCTCGGCCTCTACGAATGCATTGCCCTTCAAGTACGAATTAAGTTCTCTTAGCCACAGGCGTATTTCGTATAGAAAAACGCTAAAATTACCTTTTCTCTCTCTCTGACGTGCGCCGACAGCTTAGGGGTAGGATTTTTGACTGATGTCAAATCGATCGAGTTTCGATCCTGGCATGAAATAATTGGATGTCTAACCACACTGAAGAGCGGTGATACAGCGAAACAGTCTGTCTGGATTACTATTATATATATATATATATATATATATATATATATATATATATATATATATATATATATGTAAATAATAAAAGTTCTGTTTGTCCATTATTTTCATAGATACGCTTTATTTAAGTAAATGTTTTTTTTTTAAGTAAATGTTTGAGAAATATGCGTTCTCCGACAGGAATCGAACCTGTGTCCTATGTGTTAAGGTAAGTTTCGTGAGCAGATATGATTGTCGAAAACTTGTTGTTTATAAACAGCAATTTGGACTTTGCTAACCAGACGCTTCTCTGTAGCTAAATGGTATAGCACGTCAGATATATTGACGGTTCTGTATAGGACGCAGGTACGATAACTGTCGGAGAACGCTTCTTTTCTACGAAATTTCTCGAACATTCATGCCAATATATATAGTTAATACTGTTTATTTAAAAAAACAGAGCATTTACTTAAATAAATATTATCTATTAACAATAACGTATAAACAGAAAATATATTATATAATTGTCGGACTTAAGTCATTTGATAATATATATGTGTATGTTGTTTACATGTTGCTATATGTATGGAAGAAGAAGGCTTAGTATCAGATATGGAGCATTTATAGACAATCTCTTCATAGGAATCACATTGTCTGAAGATCGCTTGAAGTGTTAAACTGACATTCACCATTCAGTGCTGATTTCTACATCCATAATCTATTCACCTATCAATCCACCTATCTGTTTAAAAAAGGAGATAAACTTGTACACACACACACACACACACACACACACACACACACACACACACACACACACAAATATATATATATATATATATATATATATATATATACTGAAAGAGAGAGAGAGAGAGAGAGGAGAATATTGGGGCAGAAGTGTGAGAGAGAACGATCACTGACCACTGCTTTTGTCAGAGACTCAGTCAGTTATGTGCCACGCGTGATACACGGCTAGACGATCATGATCATTCGATACATGACTGACGAGGCAGATTTTTTTCCGCAGTAGATTACCATTTCATTTTACCATTAGATCAGTTGCCATCCAAGGTTATGGAACAATGTCTGTCCTGTTATTTACCCATAGCTGGGGGGGAGAAAAGGATTCACATCTTTCCCAAGGGTATTAGCACATAAGTGAATGTAATGGATTCGAGTGGAATTCGAACTCGGCTCTCCGACTCCTCAATCCGAGCCGCTATCCATTACTCAGAGACTACTAAATGTTAATCGTCAAGAAGTCGCTAATAAATTTTGGGGTGTCCATCCATCATTTTGACAATTTGTGCCAAATAGTCCATTTAAAAGATATAGATCATTTAAGGATTTCAAAATTGAGCTTAGGTATTCAACCATTTTATTGAGTGTAATTTCTTTCAACACATTGACAAGCCAATTCGTACATTACAAACGAATAGCAGTAAAAGTAAGTCAACGTGTTCTACAAAAAACATTGTTGCTTTCTAAGTTTAAAAGAATTCACCGGCTTGGTAATCGATACAATGACACACTAGCAGATAAACTAACACAATAATATCAACAAAAGTCATATTCGATCAGTCTTTAAATAGAAATAAGGTGTTTGACACACGCAAACATTAATAGTAACCTTGAGAATTATATATATATATTTAAATTTTCCAATATATATATATATATATATATATATATATATATATATATATATATATATATATATTATATTGGAATTTTTCCAGAATAATTCTGTGGAGAAAACAAACTGATATAAATTTGACAATCGGAAAAAAATCTTTATCTAGGCAAACAATGAAAGCGAAATGTTTTTGCCGCCATAGTTAGAATTTTGGATTTGATGTAACTATGACAACTATTTTTTCCAATTGCCATTCTTATACCATATATATATATATATATATATATATTAGTAACTATACACATTATTCACGACTCATTTCATGTATGTTTTACATATGTACAATCGTTAAGTAGTAATATTTAACTATTGTACATACATGAAAATCTGAGTCGTACTACAGAATAAGTAATACGCATAGTTTATATATATATATATATATATATATATATATATATATAATATATATATATATATCTGTTATACGACATTGAGCATTGTTTTGTGTACACAAAAATTAAATATTTATTTGCAAATTTGTATATGAACACAATCGCACGACTGTGTGGTTGCTCATGTCTCTCTATTTAATCCATATTCATATTCATACATAAATACATACACATACATACATATATATATATATATATATATATATATATATATATATATATATATATATATTATATATAATCTAATCTAGAAAGGGTTACTGAATGAGGAATAACCAAAACGGAGGTTGGAAATGAAAGGTTAATCTTTATAAAAACAAAATACAATACTCGCCAGCGGCGTGAAATAGGTAAACCACTGCTAGTGGTGGACTACTTAGACAACATATTACTCCCACTTACAATGGTGTCCAACGTTTTTCTTAGGATTGGGGAATACCCATTATTGTCCATCGGTACGGTATATAACACACACACACACATATATATACCTCTCTCTCTCTCTCTCTCTCTCTCTCTCTCTCTCTCTCTATATATATATATATATATATATCTATATCTATCTATCTATCTATCTATATATATATATATATATATATATATATGTTATACCCACTACAAACAGGCGAAAAAAATTTCTTACGCGCTCAAAGACGAATAGTGTCCGTCATATTTATCTTTATCATTTCCATATTTTTTTAATGCCATAAATCTTCAGGATATCGGTGATTGCGAATTTCGGCAGTCGCCTTTCTTTATTATCTGAATTGACACGTGTTTTTGGGAAGGATAGTGAAGTGGTTTTCAAGGCAAAAATGTGCAAATGTGAATGCAACAGTATAGCCCGGAATTTGAAGCCCTGTTCGCCAAATACGCTTTCCGCGAGATATAACTTGAGAATATTGCCAGACAATGCTAACCAAAATAAATCTTAAGCCGGATTTAAACTGAAAGAAAGAAGATATTTGACACGCGCAAACAATAATCGTGAGCGTGAGAATAATATAATACAAAAAAAAATATTTTGTTCAGATCTCGCCCACAAACACACGGAATCTTTCCTTGTGAGCACACATACACACACACGTACGTACGCGCGAACAGTGTCATATATACATATATATACATACATACATACATATATATATATATATATATATATATATATATATATATATATATATATATGTATGTATGTATGTATTTATTTATTTATTTTAGGATATTACACCGAAACATGTCAAAATCGCTACACAATTGCCGTCGTGTTATTTACAATTCGCGGTAATTTACAATCGCCTGATGAGATGCATTGATACGCATCGAAGTTTTCGGCTCTTGTTTTGAAACATGAGAACTCTTATGTAGCGTGTTGGAATCATATTTTTAAATAAATAAAAATATATATATATATATATATATACATACGAGAATGCAAGACGTCGAGGAAATCCAAGAGAATGCAACGAGGCAGTTGTTCGTTATTCTTTAAAAGAGAGTTCCAGGAATGCTTCCGTTAATGGAAATGATGCTGGCTTCAGAAAAGGACTACTTCGAAAGAGGTTAAATGCCGAATTGATATGCACTGTAGTTTTCTTTTTATAGCACGGGTACCGCTAATTTGTTATCAAACCTCGTATATATATATATATATATATATATATAATTAAAAAATATAACTTTCGAGAAAAAACAATATTCGTCAAAAACGGTTAAATTAATGGAAAAAAAGACCAATTCAGTCATAAATTATTTAGAAAACTAACCTTCCTCTACTGCGATTTCACCAATTTTAACAATTAGGTATCGTCGGGAATATATATAATATATATATATATATATATATATATATATATATATATATATATATATATATATATATATATATATATTACTGCCTATACTATACTACTATATATATTTTACTGCCTGTAATATACTATATATATATATATATATATATATATATATATATATGTATTATCTCCATAAATAGGACACTTGAAAAGTTTTCCTGTAAAATGAAGGAGTTCCGATTGTTGAAGAGCTCTTCTTGTCTGTAGGAAGGAATAAATGCGGCAAACTAAACTACGTCCGAACTCTTAAGAAAAACCTTAGCAGACGTCTAGTAGTAGGATATTAATGAATAAGATAATTTAGCCTCAAAACCGAACCCCTTCCTCATTGCGAGACTCATACTCGGTGTTTTGCGTTATAACTAACCTCAGGTTCGTTCATAGAAGACACAAAGAATAGCGTGATAGTCAAAGTCTAGAATACACGCTTGTTAGGTTTTCACGAGTACCTCAGTATCGTAGCGTTGTGTCAGATTTAGTAAATAATTACAGGTCTTACGAATATTAAGTTAGGATTATTACCTATCTATCTGTTAAATACTTACACTTCAGTCGACCCTTACAAATAATGGTCGAATGAGTTCAAACTTCACTGGGCGCTATCGTCTTGTCGCCAGATAAAATACTTTCATATTGTGTTGAAGCAACATTTAAATTATGATTGACTCTGAAAACAAATAAACTTTTATCAATAAAAAACATTCATAAGCAAACCTTCAACGTGCATAAACATTCACAAGTAAACATTCAACGTTCATAAACATTCACAAGTAACCTTTTAACGTTCATAAACATTCAGAAGTAACCTTTTAACGTTCATAAACATTCCTAATCATTCAACGTCCTTAAACATTCATAAGTAAGCCTTCAGCATTCATAAACATTCATAACTAAGCCTTAAACTTTCATAAACATTCTCAAGTATTAAACGTTCTGATGTGATGATTCAGTGGTAAAACACAGGGCAAGAGAAAATGATTTTTATTCATATACATTGAGAACAGTTCAAAAACACATAAGACAGAGTATGTTTTCACTGATGGAAGATTGGCGCAGCATACTCTTTATGTCTCCACAAAACTCTGGATATAAGTTTAATTTTTATAATTAATTTTACAATTTTAGTTTCAGTTTTAAAACATAGAAATTTCTGTGTCGCGATGGAATCATATTTTTAAAAAGAAAATAATTATAATATTATGCTCTACAGTTTGTATCGAGCACTGTTTTCTTTTGCTAGGATCTGTTCTACAACAGAAAATTAAGTTAATCATATACTACACTAAATCTAGTATATCCAACTAAATTATTCGCAGTGATTCTTCCCTCACCGCTAGCGATTTGCAAAAAAACCAACATAGTTTACAAATTCAAGTGCCCTCTGGGAGATTGTTTCTCCAGCGGATTAAATAATATATATGTTAGTCACACCTCAAACACTTTCACGACACTTGACTCTACATTTGAATAACAACACTAACATTTTTAGACATATAAAAGAAACATGCCTGGCCGCATACACAATTCCTGAAAATCCTCGTTGAAAACACAACTATACTTAAAAATGAAAACAATAAACAAAAAATTCTTGAAGCTTTATACGTAATACAGTTGAAACCTAACCTGAAAAAAATAAACTATGAAGACTACACAAATATACTCAAATGACTATAATTGATAACACTTCCGTTTTCACTCTCACGTGATCATGTGTGACGTCATGAGCCAGGGTGCGATTTTCGCTTCCAGTGTCTCGTATGCACGATTTTGTTGTTACTTCCATGCAAACAAAAACAGACTCATTATTGTCATGTCCGTGTATTGTTTAATATATTGTAATGTTGTTGTCATTTTTGATTATGGCCTATGTAAGCCGGAAGCTTAGATAGGATTAAAAAAAGTATCAATGTGGCGATTTTCTTTCGTCTTTCCGTGATAATGTTATTAAGCTTATCAGACGATATGAAAGGAATTTGCATAAAATAAATAGACAAAACTTGTCTATATTATGTAATGAAACATGCATCAATGAAAAATGCTGCCTAGATACACACACACACACATACACACACAATGTATATATATATATATATATATATATATATATATATATACTAGCTTAAAAGCCGCCCTATCGGACAGAATTTAAGATAGAGAGGAGTAGATGCGATAGGTTACAATAAACTACAGAAAAACTCAAATTTGATCGCTGCATTTAAGTATTGTATTGATATTTAAGCTTATTCTTTTAAAACTTCAGCAATAATTCTTCTACCGTCTCCTAATTTAAAGACACTTTGATGTACGTAGGTCCTTACTTTCCTTACAAACATTTATTTTTATTTCATGGGTAACTGTCACTGGATTTCTGGTGTACTAAATCAGTCCTAAAATAGGTTCGACGTACAAAACGTTAAGAACTTGATATAATAGGTATTACGCAGAGTAATATTGTTGTGGTCGCTGACTACTTTCGTATTCGACTAACTGTCGACTACTGTCGTCCGACATCGACGCTATTTAGTAACTGCCCCACGCAGTCACATGTGGCACAAGGCCGAATTTAATGTGGGCTTCCCGAGCCCGTAGGCTCGGCCAAAAAATCCCCGTAGACCCCGCATAAACGGGATCGGGTCTGTCTAGCCTCGTCCGGGTTCCTCTCTGACCGAAGGCAGAGAGTTCGACTGTCGTCCGACATCGACTAGTATTTAGTCACCCCCCCACGAGGGTATCATGTGGCACAAGGCCGGTTTAACGTGGGATCTCCGAGCCTGTGGGCTCGGCCAAAAATATACCCTTTGAACCCGTATAAACGGGTTCAGGGTCGGTTTACCTCCCCGAACGAGACTCCGCCCTTCGGCATAGCCTCGTTCGGGTTCCTCCCCGCCCGAAGGCAGAGAGTTCAACCGTTCAGCCTGTCGTCTGACATCGACTGACCCTCGTTTCTTTTACTACTACTTATATTAGGTGGGAGAGTCTATTAACTATAGAATAGGGGTGTTTCACCATAACAATTTCACAATTAATTTCGATTATTCTCAAATTTACACACCCACACCCACACACACATCTATCATCTATCTATCTATCTATCTATCTATCTATCTATCTATCTATCTATCTGTGTGTGTGTGTGTGTATATTTAGGCAGCATATTTTCGTTCAAGCAGTTTGGTTAAATAATTGAGACCTATTATGTCTACTTACTTTAGCTTTAATCATTTAGGGTCTACGAATTAATTTCTTGGTGGCTGTAGAATATTGATAAAGAAAAATTCCAAAATTTTCATTTCAAATAAATTTTCCCAGATACTTTCAATCTCATCTGCGACCATCTTAAGGGGGTTAAACTATCTGCGGATGCGTATACAGTCGCTCCGTAAATTCAAAATAGTTTTTTCACTGTTCGTTTACAGCGTTTTAAATTCAAATATATTATAAGTGTTTATTTGATTCGTGTGATGACGTGACAGATTTAATAAACAAAATCTAAAATTATTAAAAAATGACACAGCAATTTCGTGGTGGATAAGAAAATAAAAGAATAATGATGATTCTGTCCAAATTCCGATTACATATATATTATATGACAAAAGATTGTGTACACCTTCCATATTTCGAAGAATCGCTTAAATTTGAAGGCCTTTTTCAAAACCAATTTACTAGTTCACTTCTGGCCGGAGAGACATTCTCTTCCTGAAGGGTTTTATCATATGTTCTTCATTATCATCATTATCATTATGGATATACGATAAAAACCTTCACCCTCTCTACTGCTTAATCTATCTTGCTGGCTAATGGTAATCTTCGGCCTGGCAGATTTAAAATTATACATAACCCCGTCTCTAAAAAATTGGAAGCCATGCAGTAATGGATTAAATAGTTTCAGCATCCTCGCTTAGTATGAGTTAAGTAAACTAAAGAAGGCATGAAAAGTACTAATTATTAAATCCAGAGGGTGCCCCACCAAACTTTTGGCATATAATGTACATCCTGTGTGCTCATCCTCCCACCCTAGGCAGCACCTCTTCTTCAGGTAATGAGAATTTTTATTCCCACTCATATACATGTCCGACTCCTACATTAAACTTTCCTTGCTGTGTGCAGCTCGTGAGGATATGTGGTCTAATATCTATCTATCTATCTATCTATCTATCTATCTATCTATCTATCTCAGTCTGTTCATATCTATCTATCTATCTATCTATCTATCTATCTATCTATCTATCTATCTATCTAAGTTTGTTCATATCTATCTATCTATCTATCTATCTATCTATCTATCTCAGACAGTTAATCTCCCCCCCCTCTCTCTCTCTATTTCTAGAGGTTTCTTCAATATATTGTGAGGAACAGTTCTTACATTTTATTTTGTATATACCCGCAATTATTTTGGCTAATTTCCGTTCTGATCATATCCATAATAATTTTGGGTATGGTAGCAATTATTTTAAAGTTGTTTAGATTTGTTATGTCGATTTGGATAGTGGATGTTATGGATTTCGGATAATATATATATATATATATATATATATATATATATATATATATCCCGTATACTATTTGGGGAAAACCTTAACATTTCTTAGACCTGATCGCTGACCTTCTTACCACTATTTATTCGCTCGACCATTGTCTTTTTCTGACTGCAGTCGAAATATCTGTAGTTTTTACCCTCACTATTGTTTTACTCAAAATTGATCCTTAGTATTTGCGTTGTGAGTCATGAAGTAATGAACTGTCAGCGGTCAGTAATTAATGTTAGAAAAAAGAGTTACATTTATTCATTCATCAGAATTCATTTACAAGGCATATCGAATCATATCGAAAACATACTGAATCATGTAGAAGACATATTGAATCGACTATGATATTAAAATTCAAAACGATTCATTTATAAGATAACACCTTTTTCAGCTAAGATAATTGTTAAAGAAAATGATATTAAAATAGGTACAGGTTGAAAAACGTAATTAAATTTTAATTACATTTTGTACATTCTTTAACACCTAAATAATATATAATCATGGATTATATTTTCAATTATAAATATTCTCAACTTTCTTTGTCTATACGCGTTTTATTTTTTAGACCACTGCATTTTTTTTTATTTTCCTATATTAAGTTGCCACATTTACATTTTATTTTAACTTATTTCCTACCATTGATTTATTCACGAATATATTTGAAAATTTTATTAAATATTTAAATTTTTCAAATTGTTTTCAGAGTTTTATGCATCACGATTGTCATGGCAACGACTTTTCGTTAGATTTTTCAGTTATATTTTGATAATGTTCACATAAATGCAACGAAATGCTAACAAGAAAATAAAAAAAATGTTTCACGTATTCTTATCTTGAGCATGACTTGTGTATTTTTTCACGTATTCTATTTTTTTTATCTGTGAGCATGTTTTGCAACCGCGTAAAGGGTGTGTGGGAATATATGTAAAGTTTTTTTTTTTTAACTATAACGTGTACGTTTTTAACATTTCATCCACATTTTTATTTATTTGGCGTGTGTGTGTGTGTGTGTGAGTGAGTGAGTGAGTGAGAGAAGGAGAAAAACAAAGAAAGAGAGAAATCCTGCTTCTATCTATCTATCTATCTATCTATCTATCTATCTATCTATCTATCTATTTTACAATGGCCTCTTCAACCAGTAAAAATAAAATACAGTAAAATAGTTAAGCAGACTTGACTCTCTAGCCTTGTCAGTTTAACCGGTCTCTGAAGAGGACAACGCCTCTGTCGCGAGGCAGGGTAAGGCCTGTGTTTTAAGAAAATGGCTGACACAATTAAAAATATACATTATGTAATTAAAAAAATGTTGATTATCTAGGTAAGGTAGCAAAGTCTCATTTATGAAATTTGGCGTAATACAATCTTTTACAACCTCTCCGTTTGTAATGGATTCATTTTTTATTGCTTTTAACAGTTTCCTGTCTATCTTGCTTCGTTACGGATAAGCATATTTTAGAAGAATACTTTTTAACAAGTAGGCATATTTTGTAAACGAAGGATGCTATGTCTACGAATAGTTGCTTGCATATGTAATTGAAATTTAAGACGGGAGTTGAAAATCATTTCCCTTTTATTGTAGAGGTGGATGTCGAAGATGAAGAATTTGATTGTCATTATTCATAAAAGGCTTCACAACAATCATAACTAGTGACTTTTGCAGGAGATCAAGTGATCCAAGTATTTCGATAATTGTTGAGTTGTTGGGAGTGTTCCCCGCGTGTGTGTATTCGAATAAAGACAAACACAGTTGTAGGGATAAATACTGGTATATTTGTAAGAGGTAATTAACCACAGAGTGATTAGTAATAAGGAACGCCGGTTAGTAAGTAACAATAGCAAAAGTCTACAGTCCAACGGTATGTAATGGTAACCTGATCCTTCACACTACACAACTACTCTCTCTAGCACTGACTTATATCGTAGAGGGATAAGTCCATTATCAGTCAGAAGGTGGGTGCGCCCCAACAATAATCCAGCACCTTCCTCAGTAGTTAGCTCATATTACTACACTTTTTTTTGTATAAGCAATTTAGCATTTT
>CAHIKZ030000953.1:190000-212500 GCA_903632075.3 Acanthosepion pharaonis
AATACCAGTTTTCATTGTTTTTCGTGCTTCATGTAATTTGGATTTTTAGTACTGGGTTCGATCCTCAGTAGGCGTTACATCATACTCGTAGCCTGGGTGATTCACACTTATGATCCTGTGACAATCTAAAGTCTGTAAATAACTGGACAATTCGAGGTTGAGTAATGGTTAACGCGCTAGTAGGTTGACCATTACTAGTGAATAGTGAGTTCGATCCTTACTAGGGGAGCTACACACATGGTCTTGTGAAAATAGACACTATACTCAGTAAACAACTCGACAACTCGAGGTAGGGCAATGATTAATGTGCTTGTCAGGTTGACCATTCCTAGTGAGTAGTGAGTTCGATCCTCACTTGGGGATCTACGCTTATACAATAGTGACAATATAAGTTAGACTTAGTAAATAACTGGACAATTCGAGATGGAGTAATGGTTAACCAGCCAGTAGCTTAACCATTTCTCGGGAGTAGTGAGTTCGATCCTCACTGGGGGATCTATGCTTATAAAATGGTGACAATATAAGCTAGACTCGGTAAATAACGGGACAATTCGAGATGGAGTAATGGTCAACGAGTCAGTGGGTTGACCATTCCTAATGTGTAGTGAGTTCGATCCTCACTGGGGGATCTATGCTTATAAAATGGTGACAATATAAGCTAGACTCGGTAAATAACGGGACAATTCGAGATGGAGTAATGGTCAACGACTCAGTGGGTTGACTATTCCTAATGTGTAGTGAGTTCGATCCTCACTGGGGGATCTATGCTTATAAAATGATGACAATATAAGCTAGACTCGGTAAATAACGGGACAATTCGAGATGGAGTAATGGTCAACGAGTCAGTGGGTTGACCATTCCTAATGTGTAGTGAGTTCGATCCTCACTGGGGATTTACACTTATGGTTTTGGACAATATACATTGTACTCAGTAAACAACTGGACAACTCGATGTAGGGTAATGGTTAACGAGCTAGTCAGGTTGAGCATTACTACTGAGTAGTGAGTAGTTTGATCCTTGCTGAGTGAATCATACCTATGGCCACGTGTCAATCTATACTAAAATCAAATTGAACAACTAGTTAACGAGCTAGTTCGGGTGACCATTATTATTGAGTAGAGAGTTTGATTCTCACTGTGTGGTCCCTTCTTAGCTAAGGTACCCGTTTTTGATGTCTTTGTCGAAAGTTAAACGAGTCTGTAAATGGTAGTTTCAATCTCAATAACAACACGATAACATTATTCAGGAAGTCCAACAACATCATAGTATGTATGCGTCAACACCTGTCACCCCCAAAATGTCGTCAACCATATTCCTATGGGTATAGAATGTAGGTCATCTAGAAATTCCACTGATATAAATGTATTCAACAGTGTAAAATAAAGGAAGACGACGAAATGATTCTAAAACGTGAAAATCATAACACAGGTTTAACGTTCATGAACCTCCAATAACAGATGGAAAGAATAAAAAATGAAAAGGAGATATGATCTGGGACACGCCCCCAATTCAACCTACCAGTTAAAACAAAGAAAAATGTAAAGTGCTTATTTTTATATTGCTAGATCAGTATTTCAGGGAAAAATCTGAACATTAACTTTAGGTCGTATAACAATAGAGTATTGAACGAAAAAGAAAGAAAGGAGCAGGAAATATAACGATAGGAAAGTGAATGATTCCCTCTAAATGACAACTGCTAAGTTAAAAACATGATCCACGGAGCCTCTATAAAAATCGACTTGATAGGATAGGGTGTTACCTTCATTGGAAGATATGCCAATTTATTCGGTCGAGTTAGCGCAGACATTCAGGAGGCTATCATGCCAACCCTCACGATCTTGCATCAAAGTCGGAAGGTCCTTAGATGGCATTCTGTGTCATAACATAGCTGGTCAGTGTAGGTGGTGGTTGTGCGGTCAATTCGTCTTACTCAATGGATAGATGTCCAGAGCAGTAGATCACCCGCGAGTTCTTGTTTTGCTCGCCAGCAGTGTCCTTCAAAGTGCATTCTGCGTTCGCGTAAGACTGTAAAAATATCAGGACTGGGTCCATAGAGCTGTGATTTAGTTGAATGTTATCTCCAGGAGATGTTAAGGATAGTTCTCAGCATCCAAGGGTAGGTTCCATCAAGCTTACACTCTAGGGTTTTAGTTAATATTCAGGCAGTGGCACCATACATTAGCGCCACCTCTATGTTGGCTTGTAAGAATCTGTGAGGTTGTATGGTAGATCAGATTTCCAGATAATATCCATTTTATTTAAGGCAGCCCAAGCTTTAAGCAGAGAATTGTTAGGAGCAAAAACCACCTGTTGTAAAAGGTGATTGTGTTACATACATCGATGGCATTAGTCAAAATCTGATAAAGCAGATATTGTAATAAAATAGTTTAAAAAACATAATTGCGATTTTACCAACATGATCGTGCTGTCTTGCAAAAACATGTCAGTGAAAAACTCGAAGAATTCTCTAAGTATAATGATCTAGAAATAGAAATTACAAGAATATGGCGTTTAAACACAACTGTAATTCCAGTAGTCGTAGAAGAACTCAGAATGATTATGAAGTCTACTGATCAAGACGAGGACATCTCTATGTATCATACTTATTATAAAACCCAGGTTGTGTGTGTGTGTCTGTACGTTTATATATTGGATCGGATTTCCTACATTTTTCAACCGATTTTAACAAAACTTCACAGGACTACGTAAAATTACCTTGCGGTGGTTCTGATAGCGCCAAAAATTTGAAAAACACAATTGTTTTTGCACGAAATCAATTTGAAAACACGATTAAGAGGCATCGCAACAATGAAAGGGGGACAACTCATATCGAGTTATACTTATTATAAAACCCAGGTTGTTTGTGTGTGTGTGTTTTTGGCAGGTAGTATTTCTTATTGTCTTGCACACTTTTTTCTTTATTTTTACATTCAGAATGCTTAAAAAATACCGTCAACCTTAAACAATAATCTTTGTCAATTTTATTTTTCAGGCTTTATGATGGTCGATACTTGATCTGTCTCTTACTCTTACATCCCCGGGCAACGCCGGGCTCTACTGCTAGTCTGAAATAAAAAAAAATCATTAATCTGCTGATAAAAAAAACTTCATTTAACTTAGATCTTAGGTGAGAGACTTGATAAAGAATTAGATAAAGCAAGTAATAAATGAATAAAATAACAACAATAACTGGCATATTACCTGTAAAAAATGATGGGTTTGTGTATTTATCGTTACACCTGCTTAGGACCAGTCTAGGCGTCGTATATGTGAATACTAAACTGTAATCCAAATACCATTTAGCAACACTTCTCTAATATTTATGGACTCTGTGTTTCTTACTCTCATTGTCATATATATATATATATATATATATATATATATATATATATATATATATGCATATTCCAGTTAGGAAATAGATAAACCTCTATGAGAGCTTTTAGTCCCGAAAAGGAATTTTTAGATTAAAATTGTTTTTCATCGATGTAGTCATTCTATATATATATATATATATATATATATATATATATATATATATATATATATATATATGTGTGTGTGTGTGTGTGTATGCAATACTTGTTTTAGTAATATTTAAGACAATCGTTGTCTTGCAAAAAAATAATACCCTGATGATGACATTGTGCTATGTCGAAAATGTGTCAACACGGCGATTTTCTTTCGTCCTTCAATAATGACACCAAAAAGCTTAGCCGTGAATATGAAATGATCCAATTGAAAATACGTAGACAGAACATGCTGCCAAAATATACGCATATATATATATATATATATATATATATATATATATATATGATACTGTGCGCACGTATGCACGTGTGTGGGTATGTGTGCGCGTGAGGAAAGATTCCGTGTGTTTGTGGGCGAGATCTGAACAAAAATATTTTTTTGTATTATATTATTCTCAGGCTCACGATTATTGTTTGAGTGTGTCAAATATCTTCTTTCTTTTAGTCTAAATCCAGCTTAAGATTTATTTTGGTTAGCATTGTCTGGCAATATTCTCAAGTTATATCTCGCGGAAAGCGTATTCGGCGAACAGAGGTTCAAATTCCGGGCTATACTGTTGCATTCACATTTGCACAAATAGACTGCCTTTCGAGAAAAGATTAGACCACTCAAAAATTAACAACGACAACATGTCTAGAAAAACGGAAGTTAAATGGTAACAATTGAAAGAAAAAAAGGAAAAAGGAATAAAAGTGGGAAAAGGTTAAGAAGTGAGTGTAAAGTGAAAAAAAAAAAAACAAAAAAAAATACGAAAATGACAAATAATCACGTACGCACACATACACTATAAAAAAAATTGCAGAAAGAAAAGTGCATATAAGAAAAAAAATTGAGAAGTATAAGCAGTCAATTGCTGATACCCTCTGACGAGTGTACACTGTAATTCCCGGAGCGTCTGTTTACGAAACCGTGGAGTCGGGATGCTGTGCTGAAACTAACACCAATCAGGTAAGTGACAAACCATTTACTTATATTAACTCTCTCTCTCTCTCTCTCTCTCTCTCTCTCTCTCTCTCTCTCTATATATATATATATATATATATATATATATATATATATATATATGGTGTGCACGAACGAGGGATGCTGGGAATTTTAAGTTTAAATTGTTTTTAATATATAATCTAGCCATTTTCATTTAGATTCTTTTCCTTTTTCCTTTTATCACTTTTGTTATTAGATATCCCAAAAACGAGTTAATATACTTACCGGGAATATATATATTGTAAGAGCCAGGCTGCAAATTTACTGTGGATCACCTAGCGACCAAGGCACTTTCTAGAGATTTTCGTCGTAGAGAATTGTTTCCTCCTTTGATCAGAGTAGCTTTTTTACATCAAAACTACGGTCAGTATTATTACAGTGCGCAACTAATGCATTTGATGTATTGTTTTGAAAAATATCCCTTTTGTGTTCATATAATCTTTTATTTAGATTCCTTGAGGTTTCTCCTGTGTATTTTTGTGACAATTATTACAGGCGATAGAGTAAATTTCTCTTTCAAGTTTTAGTTTATGGTCTTTTTAGTATTGACTAAATCTTTTTTTATTGTTATAGATGTAATAGTAACAAGCAAAACTACGACTAAGAATCTAAATGAGATTGGCTAGATTATATATTTTTAAAAAATTAATTTAAAATTCCCAGCATCCCTCCTTCGTGCGCATGCGTAGTCGAACCAACGTTACAAATTTAGTCTGATGAAGTCCTAAAGGACGAAACGTGTCACAGAAACTCTAGTCGAAGCCATTACATTCACTGAGGTGCTAATACCCTTGCGAAATATTACCCTGATGATGGCATTGTGCTAGGTAGAAAGTACTCGGAATAAAAGAAATATGTATGAACACGACGATTTTCTCTCGTCCATCAATAACGACACCAATAAACTTATCCGTGAATATGAAAGGATCCAATTGAAAATAAGTAGACAAAACAAGTCTAAATATATATATATATATATATATATATATATATATATATATATATAGATAGATAGGCACTGACGAGTGGACGGATGGATCCTTCTACGAAACTCTGAGTGGGAATGTTACCTTCAGTAACATCAATCAGCTAAGTGACAAACCTTTTACTTGTATTAATTATATATATATATATATATATATATATATATATATATATATATATATATATTCTGTTTATACGTTATTTTTATGGCTACATCTTATTTGATTAAAAGCTAGGTTTTAATAAAACAGTATTAATTACATTTTACCTGCCTGAATATCCGAGAAAACTCGTGGAAAACATGCGTCCTCCAACAGGAATCGAACCCCTATTCCATACGGAAACCATCATTTGGTCCTGTTAACCAATTCAGCCACAGAAGACTTCCGGTTTAGCAAAGTTCAAATTACTGCTTATAAATACACACATTCGATGATGGCACGTCAGGCCAAATGACCTTTCATATTTACATATACATCCACTCTATCCCTGTTATTGAACATTTTAATCCATAAATATAGCATACCATAAAACTGTATATATATATATATATATATATATATATATATATATATATATATATATATATAGCGCGAGAGAGACAGAGAGACAGAGAGACAGAGAGAGAGAGAGAACTCCTTATCTACGGGCCCCGATCAACATCAAAATCTGCAGGCAAATTAATAAAAAAATATCTGCAGGAAAAAATATCCGAAATCGTCAGCGATGTATTTCAAAATTCGCGGGCTAAGCGGAACGAGTCGTATTAGTTCTCAAAGTGACCACTTGGTGGCGGTGGTGGGCCTTTCAGTTGTAAACAAAGACGGGTGTACATAAAGTAATTACATACATTAGTGCGTGCGTGAGAAAGTAGCTGTAAGAAATCTATTATTGTTATTTTGATTAATATATCTATATTAAGTATATATTTATTTATGTCATATATACATGTTTATAGTATTTACATTATGATCATAACCACTGGTAGTTACTATAGTGGTTTTATAACTCAAAAATAATCCCTTAACATTTACGGATAATCGGCTTTAACGGAACACCCCTTCCCCCATCAGCCCGTTGATGAGAGGTTTCTCTCTCTCTCTCTCTCTCTCTCTATATATATATATATATATATATATATATATATATATATATATATATATATATAAAAAAGTAATCCTTTATTTTTAATCTGACATTTATATTACTTCAAATTTTATTATAGTAGGCACTTGATATTTAAAAATTGACGCCGAATTTTTATTTATTAAATAGTGGGTATTACATCTATCGGCCCGGGCATGTGGATTTAAGCAGCAAAATTTTATTTTAAACACGTTTTAGTAAATTCTATTGTCAGGCTCTGTCTACTCATCTTTTATTATATTATTCCAATTTCCGAATGTTATACATCGGGATTGAAGTCATAAATAAATTACCCAAAGTTTTTTGCTGTTATTTTGAAGCATTTTTGGCTATCACATGCATTGTGAAAAACATGCCTCAACAGTACGGTAAACAAGATTTATCTGGCTGTGTTTTGGCGTTTTAGATTGCTGGAATTAGAGATGTAACATTTAAAATGGCTAATATACTAGTATTAATAATAGTTGCGCAGAAGACATCTGACACGAGAAAAGGAATAATTATTATTATTATAACCTAGAACAGATCGATTGCATGAATGCAGAGACATATCTAATGACGTCATGTAGAAAGAAAATATCACCTGTATATCACCTCAGGAGGAAGCGGCTCGGATTGAGGAATCGGAGAGCCGTGTTCGGATTCCAGTCGAATCCGTTACAATACTTACGTGCTAATACACTGAATCATCTTCTTCTCTCCCCTAGCTATGGGCAAATAGTAGGATAGACCGGGTTCTATAGCCTTAGATGGCAACTGGCCTACCGCAGAAAGAAATGGCAACCTACTGCGGGGAAAACTCTACCTCGTCAGTCATGTATCGAAAGATACATGATCGCACATGGCACGTAACTGATTGATCACAGGTTGTAGGTGCCTAAGCTTGTATAACGCATGGCACATAACTAACAGACTGATATCACCAAACTAGCCTAAAAGCAGTACTAAAGCAGACATAACAGAGTAGGAACAGTGATGTAATGGAAACTGTGCAAATGAGTTGAGTTTGAGAACAAACTTCTTTTATGTGCCGTGTCCCTTGTAGCTCCCAATAAGTTTTGCCTTTTTGTTATTTCTCCCAAACCCTGTTCTGCCATCCACTTGCTCAAGCCCATTAAATATGTCACGCGTTGCTTTCCCTTGTCCCTCTTTCTCTCTATCCGCCCTGTGAGTATCCGATTTTCCAAGCCCTCTTTTCTCATTCGAAATTTCAGCTACCACTTTACTCTGGAATTTTGAGATCCAGACAGAAAAAAACCAGCCAAGTCAGACTGGATGTACTAATTGTGAAAAGGGTAAAGGAAATCTGCCAGTACCCGTAGCTTGTCAGCAGGTCTGAAATATGAAAACAGGAGGAAAAGAAACCAGGATTGCAGAGGATTGCTTTTTTTTTTTTTTACGGATTACACCTGAAGAAGCCCGAAGAAAAGATCGGCCGAAACAACAGCAATAAAACACAGATGAAACACAAAGTTAAAGATGTTACTGGCTCTTCTCAATGTTATAGACAATATATCGAAAATGATACCATGTGAATAGTAGACATGTTTTTATGACTTTTTTTTTTGTAGATACCCGTATCTGAGTAGAACACCCCACTTTTTAAACCGTGTTTATTTCGTCTACCGGCTTGCATATTAAAGATGAGCCTTAATGCAAACAGAAAGTTGCTTGGCTGTAAGGCTCTCCGTAGCCGAATGGTTTAAAGCGTGTCAGATCAGACGGTGATTGTTACTGTGAAGCAGGTTCAACTCCTGGAGGGCACATTTCCATTATTAATTCTTTTCTCGATTTCGTAGGTTGATAGTTGAAATAAATAGTTTACAAAAACGACACGTCTACTCAAACACAAGTATCCCCTAAAAATAACGTTTGACGTCATAAAAAATATGTCGGTTTAAAAATGAATTCTATAGTACTCAATTATGCGACATGCGTGATACACGCTTAGGCGATCATGTATCAAAAGATACATGACTGACGAGGCAGATTTTTTCCCGCAGCCATTTCTTTCGGTGGTAGACCTGTTGCCATCCAAGGCTATAGAACCCGGTCTGTCCTGCTATTTACCCATAGCTGGTGTGGGGAGAAGAGGATTCATACCTTTCCCATGTACCACATAAGTGAATGTAATGGATTCGACTGGAATTCGAACTCTGATTCCTCAATCCGAACCGCTATCCATAAACTCTATCGTGCCTCCAATTCTAGTTATGCATTAAGCTTAGCATAGTCTGGCACAAGGATAGAGCGCGCTGTTATAAGGAATTGAACTCATTCGTAATTGTCTTCTAGACTAGCTTGTTAACCATTACCCCACGGCGTGACACTTTATTTTGAAAAATAACCTTAAGGTCAACCAGTCAAATTGAAAACGATGAATAATAAATGTCAATTATAGACTAATACTGTGTTAATAATAATTTGATTAAAAAATAGACTCTTGTTCGCCTTATCAGTTTAATCAGAAATGTACTAAAAACCGAGGTCAATTCAGTTTTATCGCGATGAGTAACTGCTTTGGAGAAACAATGAATAAAAAAAACATTAACAATGGCACGTCCATTAGAGAGACTAAAACAAGAACAAAAAGAAAAATAAATAAAAGGAAGAGAGTCGAAAGCGTCTTTAAAATTTGTCCTGGTGAGTTTAGATACAACTAAGGGCAGACAATCCAGAACACAAAATTAAGTATTTGCATTAGACTCTAAAGCGGATATGGTCGAAGTGCACTTAGGTTTTGGGAAATGGGTAAAGGAAACAGACAATTGATTCTTTTTATAGATTTTTGAAAAGAAACTGTTCATTGCGCTGTCGATCAGGGAATAAAAAATATAAAAAAAACGGAACAAGTGGCTTCTCGGGGAGGAAATGAAAAGAAAAGCAACGACATTGTATATTGGTTTTGGGACTATGATGACAGAAGGAAAAAAAGAAAAGAGGTGGTGATGTGTTTAATATGTGGCATGGGTCCTGATTAGGATCAGGAGCAGAATGAAGACAAAGGTCAAAAATATTATGATCAAAATGCTGCCCACGCGATTAAATTGATACACGTGATATCACATTGAAAGGTTAGTTTTTGCTCTCCTTCCATTTTAAAAAAAATGCTGGGCAAATAGGGAAAGTGTATACTATAGTATCGCTGTAAAAAGGTTCATAATAAGGTTCATCCAATACAAGGCTCAAGAGCCACTCGAGGTAGGTAAAATGATACTGAATGTAACCAGAGACAGACAAAAAGAGAAGTTTATGAGGATACATAGCGGTTGACACTTGAATTGAAGACGTTATGATTGTAATATTCATTGATAAATCCACGTGGAAGTTCGTCCTACAAAAGAACCGTTCTCAGGAAAAGTGTGTCTGTGTGGAACTTCCTTCTTACAAATGGAATATGGATGGAATGAAGGTGATTCGACTCCGTGGATGCGGCAGGCAAATTCCTAGCTAGGAAGTTCAGAATTAAGGAATGGAGCTCATCTGAACCTTTGCCATGGAAATAACGATAGAGAACGAGAGGCTTGCAACATTGCGACTGTGGGCAAAGAGGCTGTAGAGTGAAAAATAAGTCAGTCTTTACAAGACTACATTCTTCTTCTATGTGCCGTCTCCCTTGAGAATGTTGGCGATCATGGCTCTCCATAATTTCCTGTCCTTTGTAGCTCTTAATAAATGTTTTCTTTTTGTTATCTCCCCTAAACCTTGTTCCGCCAGCTATTTACACAAGTTCGTTTTTCTTCTTCTTTGTGCCGTGTCCCTTCAGAACATTGGCGATCATGGCTCTCCACAATTTCATGTCCTTTGTAGCTCTTAATAAATTTTGTCATTTTGTTATCTCCTCTAAACGTTGTTAATGGCCTCATCATGTTTAAACACCGGTTTCCGTACGATCAACCAAGTTAAGCAACGTCGAGTCTTGTCATTACCTAGATGGGTGACCACTTGGGAGTACAAGGTGTTTATATTCGAGTAATATCGACTGTCACGGGTATTTTCAAGACTTGTAGGCGAACTGTATGTTTCGCTTAAATATATTTGATCTTATCCTTGGACGATATTATTTCTCTCTCACAGAAAGAAATCAACGTCGGGAATTTTATTGCGTTATTGCATTTGTTAAATTATATGACCCTACAGCTACCAAGAACATTAACACATGTAGATATCTCTGTAATTTCTAGCCACACTGAAGAGCTGTGATACAGCGAAACAGTCTGTCTGTGAATGACTATATATATATATATATATATTGTGTGTATTGAGGTAGCATTTTTTCATTGATGCATGTTTCATTATATAATATAGACAAGTTTTATCTATTCATTTTATGTAAATATCTTTTCATATCGTCTGATGAGCTTAATAACATTATCATTAAAAGAAGAAAGAAAATCACAATATTGATACATATTTTTTTCGCCTTACATAAGCCATTAACAAAGATGACAATTACATTACAATATATTAACCAATACACGGACAAAACAATAATGATTGTCTGCTTATATTTACATGGAAGATTTCCAAGCAACGAAAAACTCGTGCATAGAAGACGCTGGAAGCGAAAATCGCACCGCAGCTCATGACGACACACATGACCACGCGAGTGTGAAAAGGAGAAGTATTAAGTATGTGAAGCCGTTGGTATAAACCAATGGCTTCTATTATAAATTATAGGTATTTAAGAATATTTGTGGAGATTTCATAATTTATTTTGTTCAGGTTAGGTATCAACTGTTTTATGTATATAGCTTCAAGAATTTTTGTTTTTTGTTTATTGTGTTCATGTTTAAGTATAGTTGTGTTTTCAACGAGGATTTTCCGGAATTGTGTTTTAAATGCCTAATATATATATATATATATATATATATATATATATATATATATATATATATATATATATGCCGGGCGTAACAGCAAAATTGTCCAATCATTCGATTAAGATTTGAACCGTTGTATCTTAGGAATGATTAAAGATATCTTACTGGTATTCTTCGAGGTGTTTAGAAAACTTATTGGACCCTACTTTGAACGAATATATAATTAAAGAAAATGACAGGAATCGAACCTGTATTTACTTTTAAATCTGGAAAACCATTATCAATCCACGAACATTTTCTTTAGTAAGATTTTCTATCCCAAGCCTGTATCAAAAATACTTTTACAAAATTCGTGGGCGGTTTCCTCATACCAAAAGAAGGAAAAAAAAGTCCATATAAACATATGTCCGCAAATCCTTCGTTTTTGAGTTTACGGTAGACACATTTAAATGCACAACCCAAGTCCAAAAATAATTTGACAAACTTTGGGGTCGGTTCTTGATACCAAAACAAGGTAAAATATCCAAATAAGCATATGTCCAAGACATCCAATCGGGAAATCCGATTTAGCTCTCTTGAGAAAAGGGTAAAATTTAAAAACAGCGTCTCATACCACCAGTAACGCATTGCTCTTCAACCGAATTGAATTGAGCTCTCCGGGCCACTGACGTATTTCGCATAGAAAACGTTAAAATTTCCCTTTTCACTCTATCGTGCGACGATAGCCTAGGGGCAGAATCTCTGACTGATAACAAATCAATCGAGTTTCGCTTGACGTCTAGCCGCATTGAAGAGCTGTGATACAGCGAAACATTACGTATGTGGATGACTATATATATGTAGGTGTGGAGAAGGAAAGAGAAATAATGATATATTTTTTTAAATGTCATGTCCATTCAGGATGTAGGTGAGCATGGTATTTTGATAAAGATAGTGGCGTGATTTCCTGTTGCCATTTCCATAATCTATTTGCCACGCTAGGCTAGAGAGCCCAGTCTACATTGCTATTTAATCTGTAGAGTCAGCTTTATGGCTTTCACAAGTGTAATTGTTAGAAAGTGAATGCGACGGACTAGCCCGGAATTTGAACACGGCTGGCCGGGTTCACTTTCTGCGTCGACAGGTATCAGAAGATAGATAGATAGATAGATAGATAGATAGATAGATAGATAGATATGAACAGACTGATAGATAGATAGATATGAAAAATCAGTTATCCTGTCAGTGTGATTCTTGCAGATAGGCATGATCAAAGATAGATAGATAGATAGATAGATAGATAGATAGAACTGACTGAGATAGATATATATAAACCGACAAAGATAGATAGATAGATAAGAACTGACTGAGATAGATAGATATAAACCGACAAAGATAGATAGATAGATAGATAGCTATGAACCGACAAAGATAGATAGATAGATAGATAGATATGAACTGAGATAGATAGATATGAACCGACAAAGATAGATAGATAGATAGATAGATAGATAGATAGATATGAACTGACTGAGATAGATATGAACCGACAAAGATAGATAGATAGATAGAGAGATAGATAGATATAAACAGACTGAAATAGATAGGAACAGACTGATAACTAGATAGATAGATACATAGATAGATAGATATGAACAGAGAGAGAGAGAGAGAGAGAGAGAGAGAGAGAGAGAGAGGAAAGATAGTGTATTGTCAAGAATGAAAAAAGGAGATACATAACAAAGTGCTATTAGATCTATGACAGAGAAAGTGTAAGAGAATGGTAAAAAGCAAGGGAAGAAGATATTGTTAATGCCGTCGATTATCTAAATAGGCTGAGAGAGAGAGGGAGAGAGAGAGAGAGAGGGAGAGAGAGAGAGAGAGAAGACGAGAATGCAAGAGAAAGCCAAGAAACGTTCCTTACATGACTTGCGTGTAGCGTTAAACATGACAGAGATTTGAAAGTGATGAGACGTAAATATAAACATTTGGTGTAAATGTTACATTGGGGACTATTTGAAACTTTCTCTATTGAAATCGGATGGATGAGTCCCCCGGGGGAGGGGAATGGGAGGGAAAGAAGAAAGATGAGACGTTTCAAATAAGACCAGGTTGAAATCTTTCGGGATCAACAACACACATTGTCATCCTCCTCGGCTCAACAATAACTGATCCGTCACTCCTTCGGGTCAATGACAGCGGCCTCATCTCGCAACCCATTCATCGGGATCTCGGTTCTGTTTTACTTCCAGATTCATTATCGTTGCTGAACGCTTTCTAAATACTTCCACTATCGGATAAAAGTTTGGGACCACATTCTGAATGTCGAAGAATCGCCGGAAAATTGAAGGCTGGTTGCCTTTTTTTTTTCATTTTACTAGCTGACTTCGGATCAGAGGGACTTTCTCTCCTTGAATGGTTTTATTACATATTCAATAATAATAATAACAATATTAACCCATAAAGTTGGTTCTCTATGTCGCGCCAGAAGATTTTTCTCGCCTGAGTCCATTCTTCAAATCTACAAATCAACCATTCGTCCTTGCATGGAATACTGCTGCCATATATGGTCTGGTACTCCCGCTGTTCATCTGTTAATGTTGGAGATACATCCTCTCAAAAGACATAAGAATTCATAAACAACATTATTTTTTTTACATAGGGTTGATTTGGGAGGTGATGAATTATTCCAAGGTTTGAATAAGCAGCTCTATATAGAGTCTTCCTAAAGTATCTTGCAGTAATAAGATGATTACCTTATAAACTACCGACGAGTACAAGTTGATAAGCAAACCAAACTTGCACAGTATGGAGGGTACATCATCCACCTAAGATCTAAAAATGGCCATGGTTTGAATAAGCAACTCTAATTAGTCTTCTCAAAATTAGCCTTCTGGCATAAAAGTGCTCTATACCATAAAAATGACAGAGCATTTGAATATTAATTCAATAACCAGGTAGGCAATGACTGGCCACTATTTGCACACAATCTTTATAAATTCCAGACACAATGGTCTCATAACTTTGGCCACTAATATAAATATAAAGTAGCAATAAACAAAGTGGTTTCTCTCCGAATTCCTGGGATGAAGAATTATCATTATTACACTATTTACATTCGGACTATTGTCCTCGTCTTTGTTGTTGTTATCACCTGATCACCGTCTGTCCGAATTATAGGGATCAGGAGTTATCATTATTTATGCTATTTACATTCGGACTATTGTCCTCATCTTTGTTGTTGTTATCACCTGATCACCTTCTCTCCGAATTTTAGGGATTAGGAGTTATCATTGTTTATGCTATTTACATTCGGACTATTGTCCTCATATTTGTTGTTGTTATCACCTGATCACCTTCTGTCCGAATTTTAGGGATCAGGAGTTATCATTATTTATGCTATTTACATTCGGACTATTGTCCTCATATTTGTTGTTGTTATCACCTGATCACCTTCTGTCCGAATTTTAGGGATCAGGAGTTATCATTATTTATGCTATTTACATTCGGACTATTGTCCTTATATTTGTTGTTGTTATCACCTGATCACCTTCTGTCCGAATTTTAGGGATCAGGAGTTATCATTATTTATGCTATTTACATTCGGACTATTGTCCTCATATTTGTTGTTGTTATCACCTGATCACCTTCTGTCCGAATTTTAGGGATCAGGAGTTATCATTGTTTATGCTATTTACATTCGGACTATTGTCCTCATATTTGTTGTTGTTATCACCTGATCACCTTCTGTCCGAATTTTAGGGATCAGGAGTTATCATTATTTATGCTATTTATATTCGGACTATTGTCCTCATATTTGTTGTTGTTATCACCTGATCACACCTTCTCTCCGAATTTTAGGGATCAGGAGTTATTATTATTTATGTTATTTACATTCGGACTATTGTCCTCATATTTGTTGTTGTTATCACCTGATCACCTTCTGTCCGAATTTTAGGGATCAGGAGTTATTATTATTTATGCTATTTACATTCGGACTATTGTCCTCATATTTGTTGTTGTTATCACCTGATCACCTTCTGTCCGAATTTTAGGGATCAGGAGTTATTATTATTTATGCTATTTACATTCGGACTATTGTCCTCATATTTGTTGTTGTTATCACCTGATCACCTTCTGTCCGAATTTTAGGGATCAGGAGTTATTATTATTTATGCTATTTACATTCGGACTATTGTCCTCATATTTGTTGTTGTTATCACCTGATCACCTTCTGTCCGAATTTTAGGGATCAGGAGTTATCATTATTTATGCTATTTACATTCGGACTATTGTCCTCATATTTGTTGTTGTTATCACCTGATCACCTTCTGTCCGAATTTTAGGGATCAGGAGTTATCATTGTTTATGCTATTTACATTCGGACTATTGTCCTCATATTTGTTGTTGTTATCACCTGATCACCTTCTGTCCGAATTTTAGGGATCAGGAGTTATCATTATTTATGCTATTTATATTCGGACTATTGTCCTCATATTTGTTGTTGTTATCACCTGATCACCTTCTCTCCGAATTTTAGGGATCAGGAGTTATTATTATTTATGTTATTTACATTCGGACTATTGTCCTCATATTTGTTGTTGTTATCACCTGATCACCTTCTGTCCGAATTTTAGGGATCAGGAGTTATTATTATTTATGCTATTTACATTCGGACTATTGTCCTCATATTTGTTGTTGTTATCACCTGATCACCTTCTGTCCGAATTTTAGGGATCAGGAGTTATTATTATTTATGCTATTTACATTCGGACTATTGTCCTCATATTTGTTGTTGTTATCACCTGATCACCTTCTGTCCGAATTTTAGGGATCAGGAGTTATTATTATTTTGCTATTTACATTCGGACTATTGTCCTCATATTTGTTGTTGTTATCACCTGATCACCTTCTGTCCGAATTTTAGGGATCAGGAGTTATCATTATTTATGCTATTTACATTCGGACTATTGTCCTCACATTTGTTGTTGTTATCACCTGATCACCTTCTGTCCGAATTTTAGGGATCAGGAGTTATCATTATTTATGCTATTTACATTCGGACTATTGTCCTCATCTTTGTTGTTGTTATCACCTGATCACCTTCTCTACGAATTTTGGGGATCAGGAGTTACTATTATTTATGCTATTTACATTCGGACTATTGTCCTCATCTTTGTTGTTGTTATCACCTGATCACCTTCTGTCCGAATTTTAGACATCAGGAGTTATCATTATTTATTCTATATACATTCAGACTATTGTCCTCATCTTTGTTGTTGTTATCACCTGATCACCTTCTCTCCGAATTTTAGGGATCAGGTGTTATCATTATTTATGCTATTTACATTCGGACTATTGTCCTCATCTTTGTTGTTGTTATCACCTGATCACCTTCTCTCCGAATTTTAGGGATCAAGATTTATCATTATTTATGCTATTTACATTCGGACTATTGTCCTCATCTTTATCGTTGTTATGACCTGATCACCTTCTCTCGGAATTTTTGGGATCAGGAGTTACTATTATTTATGCTATTTACATTCGGACTATTGTCCTCATCTTTGTTGTTGTTATCACTTGATCATCTTCTGTCCGAATTTTAGGGATCAGGAGTTATCATTATTTATGCTATATACATTCGGACTATTGTCCTCATCTTTGTTGTTGTTATCACCTCATCATCTTATCCCCGAATTTTAGGGATCAGGTGCTATCATTATTTACGTTATTTACATTCGGACTATTGTCCTCATCTTTGTTGTTGTTATTACCTGATCACCTTCTCTCCGAATTTTAGGGATCAGGAGTTACTATTATTTATGCTATTTACATTCGGACTATTGTCCTCATCTTTGTTGTTGTTATCACCTGATCACCTTCTCTCCGAATTTTAGGGATCAGGAGCTATCATTATTTATGCTTTTTACATTCGGACTATTGTCCTCATCTTTGTCGTTGTTATGACCTGATCACCTTCTTTACGAATTTTAGGGATCAGCAGTTATCATTATTTACGTTATTTACATTCGGACTATTGTCCTCATCTTTGTTGTTGTTATCACCTGATCACCTTCTGTCCGAATTTTAGGGATCAGGAGTTATTATTTTTTATGCTATTTACATTCGGACTATTGTCCTCATCTTTGTTGTTGTTATCACCTGAACACCGTCTGTCCGAATTTTAGGGATCAGGAGTTATCATTATTTATGCAATTTACATTTGGACTATTGTCCTAATCTTTATTGTTGTTATAACCTGATCACCTTCTCTCCGAATTTTAGGGATCAGGAGTTATCATTATTTATGCTATTTACATTTGGACTATTGTCCTAATCTTTATTGTTGTTATCACCTGATCACCTTCTCTCCGAATTTTAGGGATCAGGAGTTATCATTATTTATGCTATTTACATTTGGACTATTGTTTTAATCTTTATTGTTGTTATCACCTGATCACCTTCTCTCCGAATTTTAGGGATCAGGAGTTATCATTATTTATGCTATTTACATTTGGACTATTGTCCTAATCTTTATTGTTGTTATCACCTGATCACCTTCTCTCCGAATTTTAGGGATCAGGAGTTATCATTATTTATGCTATTTACATTTGGACTATTGTCCTAATCTTTATTGTTGTTATCACCTGATCACCTTCTCTCCGAATTTTAGGGATCAGGAGTTATCATTATTTATGCCATTTACATTCGGACTATTGTCCTCATCTTTGTCGTTGTTATGACCTGATCACCTTCTCTCGGAATTTTTGGGATCAGGAGTTACTATTATTTATGCTATTTACATTCGGACTATTGTCCTCATCTTTGTTGTTGTTATCACTTGATCATCTTCTGTCCGAATTTTAGGGATCAGGAGTTATCATTATTTATGCTTTTTACATTCGGACTATTGTCCTCATCTTTGTTGTTGTTATCACCTCATCATCTTATCCCCGAATTTTAGGGATCAGGTGCTATCATTATTTACGTTATTTACATTCGGACTATTGTCCTCATCTTTGTTGTTGTTATTACCTGATCACCTTCTCTCCGAATTTTAGGGATCAGGAGTTACTATTATTTATGCTATTTACATTCGGACTATTGTCCTCATCTTTGTTGTTGTTATCACCTGATCACCTTCTCTCCGAATTTTGGGATCAGGAGCTATCATTATTTATGCTTTTTACATTCGGACTATTGTCCTCATCTTTGTCGTTGTTATGACCTGATCACCTTCTTTACGAATTTTAGGGATCAGCAGTTATCATTATTTACGTTATTTACATTCGGACTATTGTCCTCATCTTTGTTGTTGTTATCACCTGATCACCTTCTGTCCGAATTTTAGGGATCAGGAGTTATTATTATTTATGCTATTTACATTCGGACTATTGTCCTCATCTTTGTTGTTGTTATCACCTGAACACCGTCTGTCCGAATTTTAGGGATCAGGAGTTATCATTATTTATGCTATTTACATTTGGACTATTGTCCTAATCTTTATTGTTGTTATCACCTGATCACCTTCTCTCCGAATTTTAGGGATCAGGAGTTATCATTATTTATGCTATTTACATTTGGACTATTGTCCTAATCTTTATTGTTGTTATCACCTGATCACCTTCTCTCCGAATTTTAGGGATCAGGAGTTATCATTATTTATGCCATTTACATTCGGACTATTGTCCTCATATTTGTTGTTGTTATCACCTGAACACCGTCTGTCCGAATTTTAGGGATCAGGAGTTATCATTATTTATGCTATTTACATTCGGACTATTGTCCTCATCTTTGTTGTTGTTATCACCTGATCACCTTCTCTCCGAATTTTAGGGATCAGGAGTTATCATTATTTATGCTATTTACATTCGGACTATTGCCCTAATCTTTATTGTTGTTATCACCTGATCACCTTCTGTCCGAATTTTAGGTATCAGGAGTTATTATTTACGCTATTTACATTCGGACTATTCTCCTCATATTTTTGTTGTTATCACCTGATCACCTTATCTCCGAATTTTAGGGAGCAGGAATTATCATTATTTATGCTATTTACATTCGGACTATTGTCCTCATCTTTGTTGTTGTTTTCACCTGATCACCTTCTCTCCGAATTTTAGGGATCAGGAGTTATCATTATTTATGCTATTTACATTCGGACTATTGTCCTCATCTTTGTTGTTGTTATCACCTGATCACCTTCTCTCCGAATTTTAGGGATCAGGAGTTATCATTATTTATGCCATTTACATTCGGACTATTGTCCTCATCTTTGTTGATGTTATCATAACGTTGTACCCTCCGGCTCTCATCAAGAGAATGTCGATGTCTAATCAACGAAGCTATTGCCCAGTAATTTAGTAGATTAAAGTATTGGTGATATAGTAACTGTGAGTTCAATCCAGGCAGAGTACTTAGAGCGTGAATAATATCTGAGCAGTATTAACATAAAAACTAGAACAGGATTAGAGTTTTATCCCTTGTTTCCTGTCAGTATTTGGTTTCCGGTTCCTTCTAAAATCTGCTTTAATTCTATGCTTCTAACCTCTCCGACTAAACGCTGAAATTGTATTTACTAATTATTTTTTTTTTATTTTTTCCTCAGAAGGATTAAATAGGTTCGCCTATAATCCGGTTAACGCTCTTTTGAACAGGAGTAGTGGTTTATCCCTGGTTTCCTGTTTAGGATTGGGTTTCCTGTTTCTTCTACTTCAATTTTATACTTCTAACGTTATCGACTAAATTCTGAAATTTTATTTACTATTTATTTTTCATTTTATTTTTTCCCAATAGGAGTAGATAAGTTCGCCTATTTCCCGGTTCAAATTTCACCCCGGCATTTTGAACAAGTCGTGAGGTTTACCTCTTGTTCCCTGCTTAGGATTCGGTTTCCCCGATTCATTCAAAATTTTCTCATTCTCTTTCACTCTCAGTAGTCTCCTTGCGTCTTAGTGGCATTATCGCCTTGCTTGGGGCAAAATGATTAAAAAAAAATACAAGAGTGTTTTAATCTTGCATGTTGTTGTCTTGTGTGAGCATCCCGTGTATTAAACAAAGTGTTCAGTTTAAAATTCCATGAATATTACGCAGATTAACCCACACCTGAATGAATTGGATAATCAATTGGCATATATTAAAGCACAACATCAGAAATGTCTGATAATTGTCATATCTGAAGAAAATGAGTAACTACGGACACACTGGACTTATGAATATATGTTTTCGCCAGGTGTATAAATAGCGGTGTCAGGCTACTGACTGGAGTGATTACTGAGTGACTATTGAGTGGAACTATCCAGTCGAATTAGTGTGAATTATCGATGTTTTGGGGTTTGATTTAGGATTCAGCGGACGTTTAGCCGAGCCGCGCTACTAACAAAGTATTCACTGAAACGGTTAATTATCTTTGGTTGACTTTGACTTCTTTGGCTTTTTTAAATATTTATTCGCGGTTGTATTTAAATACTGTTTTAGCTTAACATTGAAGTCTTGAGTTATACTTAATTATTAACGACCACCGTACTTCACAATAATAATAATAATGATGATAATAATAATAATAAACATAAGAATATTAGTCTGATTGTACATAGTAACTCCTCATCTCAAAAATCAAACAGAAATATCCTCTTCTGTTCATCTCTCTTCCGTTTCTCGCTTCTCCTCTTTCGCTTCGATTCCCTTGCAGTTTTCTTTTCCTCCTCTCACATCTCCTTCTGTCCTGTCCTTTCCAGTTTCTTTTCCTTTTTCATCTCACCTTCTCCTCAAGCCATTCACTTTCTCTTTGTTCTCTTTACCATTTTTGTCTTCGAATTTCTTCAAACGATCGCTTTATTTCCCCGGTATCACACATCT
The DNA here is from genome assembly GCA_903632075.3 of Acanthosepion pharaonis. Classification (NCBI taxonomy): domain Eukaryota; kingdom Metazoa; phylum Mollusca; class Cephalopoda; order Sepiida; family Sepiidae; genus Acanthosepion; species Acanthosepion pharaonis. The sequence goes on from CAHIKZ030000953.1 coordinate 211,310, forward strand.
GCCCCCGCTTCTATTTTTCACGCTAAAGGGTGTATCCCTATCTCTGTAAAAATGTAGACACACCTAACTGTTGTGGTAGTCGCCCCAAATTAAACGTTTTCATAGTGCAGAAGAAACACCAAGATTTTACTACTATGCTTTCTCTTCAACTTAACTAAGCAAATAATGACAAAGAAATTAACAGACTTCACGTCGAAGAAGCAATTCTAAAAATAAAAAATAAAATAAAAATAAAAATAAATAAATAAATAAATAAATAAAAGTTTTCTTGCTGACAATATCCATAACACGGAGTTGATAAAGTTTGGTAAAATTTACTTTTTACTCAGGCTTTCAATTGAATACTATTTTTTTTTTGATTACGACTGTCATATTTGTTACATGTTTTAAGGATAAAAAAAAAATTAATAAAGAACTTGTCATCGATTTATATTTCAGATTTCTTTTTCTTTTCTTTCTCTTCGTTTTCTTTCTTCTTTGTCTCTTCCCCCTCGCCAACCTTTCCATATTTGTGACACTGTGTTTTCATGGTTTCTGTAACGGCGAAGATGGTATCAACTAACATTGGATGCAACTGCTCGCTGTTCTACTGCGGTTTAACAACACGTAGAGCAAATACTGCAAAGTGGTCATATTACGTTTGCATAAAACTCTTTTTTTTTAAAAGGATTTTAAATGTGGAAGGTGAGGTTTGGCGGTTCTAAAGCGAGAAAATGAAGGGAAAAGCTGGGTAGCTGAACAGACAGCAAACAAGATATCGTTAGAATTAAAGAGATAGTGCCCAGCACATTCTTGGAGGCTTTGTAATAAGTGGCTAATTTGATCTATAAGGAGCAAAATTCTTCGGTTTGAAAAAATCGCATCAGTGTCGCATAGCTATTCTTTCTATTCCCCCCCCTATCTCTTTCTCACTCTCCCGCCCTTCCATTTGTCTGCCCCATTCATCCGCCTGTCAGTCTGTCTGCCTCCATGCCTGCATGTCTGTCACAGTAGTCGACCGACTTTCTGCGCAAGGCACTCTTAAACAGCCATACTAAATCACACATGCGCGTTATCAAGACTGTCTTATTTACGGAACGGAATTGAAAACAAATACTAGTGGATTGCAACCAGGGCCGGCGCGTACTACCTCCGGATCCCCCGAGCTGATTGAGGGCCCCGGGCAGTGCTTTGTGACCACGCTAGCTTATC